>CAUHTR010005499.1:0-27923 GCA_959609185.1 Schmidtea polychroa | reverse complement strand
ATGACCATAAATTTCATTAGGTCATGTAATTGCTTCATTTCTGATTTTATGTATCTAGTTATTTTGTTCCGTTCACCATTTTGGCAGGATTTATACCATGTGCTTTATCATTGATCTCAATCTTAGTCACAAATACTTACGTGAGATCGGATTTGATTGTTAAGTTGGTTTTTGGGTGGCTATTATTGTGTAACCTCTTGAATTCTTCGAATCGACAAATTTTTGACAAGATTCTCCTTTTGCATTTGTACTGTTGACAAGAAACCCGTCATTATTTGCCTGCCTTTTGAAAGATGTGTCTTCAAATTATTAACACTAGATTTACGTAATGAGCCAATTTGACTAATTTAAAATTCTATTGATACATAGATATAATACTGATTTACCATTTTTTGAATACATGTGTTGGTTTTTAGATACGTCATGGAATATAGGTAAATATTAAATACTCTCATCTACCGACTACCTCATTTCACATACATTTTTTACCCGTAAATCTAGTTGATGAGAAACAATCTGCAATTTGATTTTTTTTACCTCGTATATATTGAATTCTGACGTTGAATTGATTGATATATTCTATCCATCTTCAATGTCGATTAGATGGTTCTTTCATTGAGTTTATCTTAAGAAAGTTGCCAGTAGTCTCAATATTTCTTCTTTAATATGACTAATAGGAATGCCAACTCGCTACTGCTTTCACTCATTATTCTTTGTTTTATTAGCGATTTGACTTCGCACCACTGAACACAGGTATCGAGGCTATGTTCAGAAGTCTGTTGTATATTATTCACATTCCGTTTTAACATTAGAATGACAGTGTAAAGCAAAATATTGCCTACATCTCAACGTGACAATACAATTTCTACGAAGATAAGAGATATTCGTGTCCATTATAGATCAATACCTGATTTCCTCTTTTTATTGCGGAATATTCGATGATAAGAGAAAAATCTTAATGTTTTAAATGTTTGTCTATATAATTAGTATTTTTCGTATATAAATGATTGCTAGATTTTTTAAGCGTAATTTTCCTATCACGTATATATATATATATATATATGTGTGCGCGCGCGCGCCACGAGATAATAAAATTTACAAAACAATGAAAGATGCAGAGAAATAAAAAGATTGTTAAAGAAACTTCTAAGACCTATAAAAATGTGTTATATCCTGACCTCCAAAGCTTACTGTATGTGAATTTCAAATTTAGTCTACCTTATAAAAAAGGATTATTTACAAAAACATCGACGGAAGTTACTCAAGTACGGACTTTCTTGTTACACAATCTGATAACGAGAGATTTTTGCATATTTCACAAACTGTACAATGGAATGAGAACATTTCAAAATCAGCGTGTTACAATTGTATAAAAATTAATTTTTAAAAGAAATCAATAAATAAGAAATAATTTATTCTGGATCAACAAAACAAAAATTCAACAAAAATCAATGCTGCCACATATTGCATCCTGATGATTCGGAGGGGTTATTGGAATGATGCGTATTTGATTGGTTATGATGCTTAATGAAAATTAGACTAGATTGGATTAATTAATAAATATTGTCATACGAAATTAGGAATTAATACGCCTGATCCAGACGATGCCATCATATGACTGGGCACGTTTGATGTGCCCACGGCTTGAGGAGCAACAAATCTTGCACGCTTAATTGGAGGCCCGCTTTGCTGATGACTTGCAGCCTGTCGAGCAGATGACGTATCCATCATATTTGTTCCATTGATATTCTGGATATAAATTAAGTTTTTCTATAAACGAAAAACAGTAACAACAATTAAACAATCAAACAAAATATTTCAGAACGAAAAAAAATCTTGGCATCATTTTGATATCCACTGGAAAATTTGAATGATAATTTCTGAATTTCATTTTCATACTCTAGGAATTTGGATTTACCGCGTTTAAAATTATTAAATCTGATTTAGGAGTTTTCATAAACGCTGATACAATAGAAGCAATTCGTTTCTATTAATAAGTCAATTAAAATAAATTAGGTCGACGTAACAAATTAAAATTGAAATCGGAATCAGTAAATTTTGAAACGACTCCACAGCACTGATTTATATTATTAAATAAATGAATTTATAATATTGAATAAATGAATTTATAATATTGAATAAATGAATTTATAATATTGAATAAATGAATTTATAATATTGAATAAATGAATTTATAATATTGAATAAATGAATTTATAATATTGAATAAATGAATTTATTAATTTTCTGTTAAACAACAATAAGTTTTTCATTAAATTTAAAGCGAATAAATATGAAATTATAAAGTTATTCCAAATTACGAGTATTAAAGTATTCATAAAAACACAAACAACAATTAAACAATCAAACAAAATATTTCAGAACGAAAAAAAATCTTGGCATCATTTTGATATCCACTGGAAAATTTGAATGATAATTTCTGAATTTCATTTTCATACTCTAGGAATTTGGATTTACCGCGTTTAAAATTATTAAATCTGATTTAGGAGTTTTCATAAACGCTGATACAATAGAAGCAATTCGTTTCTATTAATAAGTCAATTAAAATAAATTAGGTCGACGTAACAAATTAAAATTGAAATCGGAATCAGTAAATTTTGAAACGACTCCACAGCACTGATTTATATTATTAAATAATTGAATTTATAATATTGAATAAATGAATTTATAATATTGAATAAATGAATTTATAATATTGAATAAATGAATTTATAATATTGAATAAATGAATTTATTAATTTTCTGTTAAACAACAATAAGTTTTTCATTAAATTTAAAGCGAATAAATATGAAATTATAAAGTTATTCCAAATTACGAGTCTTTTAAAGTATTCATAAAAACACAAATGGACAAGGATTAATTATTGAACTTAATTTTAAAAATATGTAATATTATCATTATAGGAAAGCCAGAGAAACAATTGTCCTTTATATTCCGAATTTGGCAAAAGAAAAGTTTTAAAAAGTCCATAGAATAATAAAAATAAACGCAACAAACATAACCAAAACTTGAAAGCTATCCAACTGACTTGACAAAGGTATTCATTACCCCATGTTACAGAATTCCACAATGAAAAGCCATTGACAACTCTTGATGTTAAAAGTATTCCTTTGTCATTGTAGAAATAAAACTAATATGAGAAAATTGTCAATCGAATTCTTTTCCAATGCATAAACTGATATATTTGATAAAATAATTAAATTACCTGTTGGGCATTATTGGTTTGCATTGCTTGCTTATCGGTATTGTTTACTTGTTTGTCGACAGTTTCACTATCTTCTTCCACGATGAAATCACGCTTAGCATATGGATTTTGCATATTACCAAATGCACTAAAAGAATTATAGTCAGAAAACTTTTTTTATATCAAGCTGAGCTACTTTGATATTTTGATGTTATACTTTAAAATTTATGGAAAAATACGTTTTCCTTTGAAATAATTTAATTGTGTTTGTATAATGAATAGAAGCAAATTGCAAAATATAACATGATCAAAATTGACTCTCGACTGTGTATCATAGTTCCTTTTGTAATAGCCAGATCATATTTACTGTAATGTATCGTTATATTTGTTATTTATTCTTAAATTGTAATTAGTATTCATGGTATACGGTTATTTTTATAATCAAGTATGTGAAAAAAAATAAAAATTATTTGATAGAAATTAGCTAGACAAACAAGATTAAAACTAAGACTTATCAAAAGAAAAACACAAAAACATACAGCCAAGATTAATAAAAAAATATATTTGGAATATAAATTGCTACTATATTTCGAATTCTTATATTACCACGAGGCCGTGCGGATTCTACAAACTCAAAGTATATATCCATTAACAGAAATTGGTATTGGCTATTCCATAAAACCGTTCATTTACAGAAGGTCAATTATTATACACTTATAATCTGTATCTCTACAACTCAATGTATATATTCATTAACGGAAATTGGTACTAGCTATTCCAAAAACTGTACATTTACATGTATATTATTATTCACTTATAATCCGAATCCCAAGTGTATAACCATTAACGGTAATTTAGACAATTGAACTATAAAGTATATATTGTTTTTGTTGATAAAAATATAAATATTGTTAACGTAGTCGAACATTAATTATTAATTTACATACATTCACTCAGGCTATCCCGATACTTTTTACTGGAGACTCTGCTGAACTCTACAAACTCTCCTCACTTAACAACATTTAAAAACCCACAACATAATTCATTTAACCAACATTTAAAAAATTATAATATTTACCAATTTGGTTGAAAAGTCTCTATTATACTAATTTCCTATCTTTTGTAATTGAAGATAAGTACACACTTGTCCTATAGAATTTATGAAGCACTACGAAGTTGCTAGCAAAGTATTTATTAACAGTCAAACCTATATCACTGAAAACGATCAATTACAATATTCTAAACGAGCATTTTATGCATGCGACCCAAATGATACTGATGACTTTATTTTCTACGCTGGAGGCAAGAAATTTCTAATGAAGGTTGGTATTTTGTATGATATTAATGATTGTAAGATGTACGACGCTTTTGTGTAGTAGCAAGACTTGGAGATCGACAAAAATAGTAAATGTCATGTAAGGTCTTATCCCGACATCCATGAAAAAATTCTACATACAATAATGTCTTCTGAATGGATAAACAATTCAATGTTTCTAGTTTCTTCTTAGACCACATTCATGGCGAAAGACCCAAATAGACAAGTCATATGAAAGACGAAATTCCTATCTTGATCACCTATTTTCACTGAAAAATAGGCATCATATAATGCCACATAATTATTGGAAAGATAAAGTGTATTTTTCAAATGATTAGTGCTTATCAAATGGAAAATAAGTACAATTATAAAAATAAGCTACAATAATTAAGGCAGTAGGAAGGTATTTTTGACCCCAAGGCAGGAGTTAAATTTAGCGCCACCCAGACCCACCAAAAGAATAAACACGGAATGTCTTACACTCTATTGGTTTTTATATGTTAATTTTTAATAGTCTAAGCGCTGGACCTTCGTTGCCTGTTAATATTTTATTGTCTTTGATGTTGTGGTGGCTAATATACAAACCAACGTCAAACGATAGCAAATCCGAAATAAACTTGCACAACCTATCGAATAAGTTTAAATCACGACTAAATCCGTAAGTGTTTATATCTTTAATTTGAGCAAATTTACAACTATTTGGTAAGCGAGTTTCCTCAAAGTGCTGGTATCATTTTGGGGTTCCACAAGCTTTTGCTGCGATAACCCTTGACAATAATTAGCGTATTTGATAACAAACATTTTCATCTCTCCAAATACCATTGCGATGCATAACAATTATTCGATTAAACGTTTTGAAAAACATTTTTTTTCTTTATGTCACTTATTGTAAATTCAATTCCAATTCTTTAAAAATATAGAAACACTTGAAAATACTTCAAAATGTTATAGATTCACCATTTACTTATATTTTCTCATAAATCCCATTCATAAAATTGTATATGGATGTGATGGAACAAATTCAAAATCAATAAGTAGAAAATACCAAAAAATTCATATTTGGATATTGTTAAAATATCATTTTAAAAAATAATGGATGTATTATTTCATTTTATTGATATTAATTATATTGACATTTATTGATATAAATTAGAAAATATTTTATCAAGAATTAAACATGAATCATTTAAAAAGCTTTAAAAAGTTTGCAATTTTAAATGGACAAGAAATTTTCTTAAGTATTAACCAAATATAGTAGATAAGTATTTATTCTGTTTCAACTTTAACTTGTTGTTCAAATGCCATTGTGGAAAAAAAGGAAATTTCAATCAATAGAATTACAAAATATATATTCAAATTTGTTTTAAACCAACTGGATAAAAATGCTATAAATACTTACTCATCTGATGGTAAAGGTTCTTTCTGAAAATATGGATCATTTAAAGCACTGGCAGCACTTAACCGATGTTGTGGATCCATATGAAGAAGTCTTTTCAGCTAAATTCCAAATATAAAATTATTCGATGAAGCAAGTCGTGTACCAAGGACAATTCTAATGAATCAATAGAAAAGCCTTTTTCAGCTAGAAAGTTCTCTAAACTGAATCTTCCATAAGTTTTTCGGGAAATTGCATCTCTCATTAACTGTTGATATTCTGGCATTTTTTTCATGTCCGGCCAAGATTCATCTGAAAATCCGATGGGTGTCATTTTGATGGATAAAGAGTTTGACATTTACCTGATGGAAATCCCATGACTCGGAAAATTCTTTCGAGCTGTTCTTTGTGATATGGAGTACTGGTTTTGATATCTTCTTGTCGACAATGAAACAATGGCTCGAATGTCAACAACTCAGCGAAAATGCAACTAAATGAAAAATATATTTAAAAAGGGTTCTAATTAAAATTTTAGTAGAAATTAAATAATTTAATATTGTTTGCATAAGTCACTTTGGGGAAATAAAAGATAAAAAATACTGTAATCCACCTGAAAAAGAGTGGCATTTGATAAATAAATTGAAAATTTTAGCTCAAAAACCAAAATAAGAATTTTGTGTAACAAGGGGGTAGAAAGATATGATTCAGTCAATGCATTCTATCAAGTTCATGATATTGTGTACACGATAGGGCATAAATTAAGCTGCATGTAACCATGAATTAATATATAACAAATGCAATTAATTTATATATATATATATATATATATATATATATATATATATATATATATATATATATATATATATATATATATATATATATATATATATATATATATATATAAGGGTGGAGCTTATTTTTTAACTTTTGAAATATGATCTTCTTACCCTCTAATTTTGTTCCTATTTATGAAATAATAATTCAGACAACATATGAGCACAATTGAACAATATTTAGAGGTAGCTCAATGACGGTGAAGTTTCCAGCACTCTGGTCGTCAGACTCCGACGGGTCCATAATTGTATTCTTTCAGAGTAAAATATATTTCACAAGCCGTGTGGTTACTGGTTAGGGGGCTTTAATCATTTTTAATCATTACAATCAATAATAGCTGGAATTGTTCATTCAAACAAAATAAAACTAAACTTATGATAGTACGTAATTATCATTATTATCATAAAATTTTTGCATCAGCTTAGTGTTTTTTAATTTCTAATAAAAGTAACTAACTTTTGCCCTTGATGCATGTAGGTTTGCTTACTTATTCACAGGTTAGAGGCAGTGCAATAGACTACCAAAGCTGACAGCCATTTTGCTAACTTAAGCAGAAGAAATACAATTTTTGTTTCTATTTATTATTAATGATTGAAATAGTGATAAATTTGTAAATGTGATTATTTTTTCATCAACACTACACTACAGCAAACCAGGTATTTGAAATTATTTTTAAATTTATACAATGTAGTATCACATGTTACAGGTTTATGGTTTATCTTAAAGTTTCAAATATGTGTAATTTGTGTGTGTATGTGTTTGATTGTGTAATGTGTATGACCTTATTTGACAATCTGTGTATTGCAGTGTGGAGGTTGACTGGTTGAGTCCAAATATTTTTAGAATTGTTGCAGCAGTATGGCAATTCAGAATGTTTGCTTGATTGAGGCATATTGCTCTACTTTATTAATACAATTATTGTTGAGTTAACACTGCTAAATAACTGTTTTTAATGTTTCATGTTTAAAATGGTAAAATTCGTGATTCCAAATGCCAAATGATTGATAAAAATGCCTTTTCTAATTTTTTTCAGACTAATTGAGCTGATAAAAAATGTCATCTATGGCACAAGCAACAAGATCTCAGAACCAGCTGTATCTTCTTGGGGACTCTGTGACTGTATTAACCGGCAGCAAGTTGCCGTCATTGCGTATGACTCTTGGATTCTTCCTGCATCACCATCTCGAACTGAAGGAAACCATAAGACAATCGTCGGCTGTTACCATCACTGAAATATCAAAGTTTTGGCTGAAAGCTAGAATCCCGATGAGAGAACATCAAAACTGTCAAACCAAGCTGGAGAAGACATTTGAGGAATGGCGTCTTCTCAAGAAGAACAAAACACGAGCTTCACCAACTCAACTCTCAAGAGAGGCGGCTTTTATTTCCAGACTCGATGATCTTTTTGATGTCGCTCACGCCGATACTCTGAACATGAAATCAGTTTTACAAGAAGATAAAGATTTCTTACTAGCACAGCGAGAGAAAGGAAGAAGAAGGTCGACGGCTGGGGCAGATGAAAAGCTTGCTTCCAAAGAGAAAAGGGCATCTGAAAGAGATAAGAAAATGCTTGCTAAGCGACAGCAAATGATTGAAATGAAACAGTTTACAGAGTCTACAGTGGAATTGGCTTCATCTGGTTCAGAAAACAGTTCAACAGAAGACACAGAGAAGATGGAAACTGAGAATGATGCATGTGAGGAGGCTGTTGGAAGTATAGCATTTAGGACACCAAAGAGAAAAAGGGGACGAAAAACTGTTGTCACTCCTGAACTTGCGGCAGCACTGGATCGAACAAAAGTTTCAGACCGCAAGGCCGTTTTCGTTATTGCAGAGACCGCCAAAAGCTTGGGACATGACATTGATGAACTTGCTCTAAACAGAGATTCAATTCGACGACACAGAGTTGAAAACAGAGTCCAGAGATCAGCAAACATAAAGGCTGAGTTTCAGGGCAACGTTCCCCTTGTTGTTCACTGGGACGGGAAACTTATCCCTGACCTAATTGGAAAAGAGAAGGTCGATCGCCTGCCAGTGTTAGTGTCAGGAAAAGGAGTTTCTCAGCTACTCACAGTTGCCAAGCTTCCATCCGGAACAGGCGAGGCTGAGGCTGCTGCTGTTTTTGGAGCCATTGAAGACTGGGGCATAGCCAACAGTATCCGAGCTATGTGTTTTGACACGACCAGCTCAAACACTGGTCGGATATCTGGTGCCTGTGTCCTACTAGAGCAGAAACTTAAGAAGGAGTTGTTGTCGCTGGCTTGCAGGCATCACGTTATGGAACTAATTATTGGTGCAGTCTTCCAAGTTTGTATGGGAGCCACCTCCTCTCCCGTGGTCCAACTCTTCAAACGCTTTCAGGAATACTGGGCATTCATCGAAACGGACAAATATGAACCAGGGATTGCAACAGACGACGTGGCAAATCTAGTGGAAGACATTAGGCAAAGCACCGTCGATTTTGCCATCAAGCATCTTGAACAGAGCCAGCCGAGGGACGATTATAAAGAATTCTTGGAACTCGTGATTATCTTTCTCGGTGCTGCTCCTGCCAGAGGAGTGCGATTCATGTTGCCCGGAGCAATGCATCATGCTCGCTGGATGAGTAAAGTCATATACAGTTTAAAGATCTGGATGTTCAAGGCTCAATTCAAACTTACTTCTGCAGAAGAAAGAGGAATACGCGATGTGTGTGTGTTTGCAGTACGCATCTACCTGAAAGCCTGGATCTCTGCACCTCAAGCATCCGGTGCTCCTTACAATGACTTTCTGCTGCTCAAGTCTCTGCTTGAATACTCGTCTATCTATTCTGCAATCTCAAAGCAAACATCACATAAGTTTTCCAATCATTTGTGGTACCTGTCACAGGAACTTGTTAGCTTGGCTTTCTTCGACGATCGCGTTAATTCGTCAACAAAGAGACTGATGGTGAGTGCAATGCAGAGCGAAGAAGAGCAAGATAAGGACCATTCAAAGAGAATTACAGTTGCTCTCGATTCCTTTAAGACCAAGAACTTGGAAGATTTTGTCACAGCTAAGTCAATGACCCTGCTCCGAATGCTGGAACTTCCACATGGATTCTTCGCGGTTGATCCTGATTTGTGGGAGGACAGAGATGATTTCAGGCAAGCAAAGGAAACAGTCAAGTCACTGAAAGTAGTAAATGATCATGCCGAACGTGGAGTTGCCTTAATTCAGGAATACAGCGGCTTGTTAACTCACGATGAATCACAGTTACAATTCCTCCTGCAAGTTGTCGAGGATCATCGTCGAATGTACCCTGACAGCAGGAAACAAACTATGTCTGGAGTACCACATAAACAATAAATTTGGAAATTGTTGAACTGACACCCTGAACTCTTCCCAAAACTGAACTGAGATTGCAATCTAATTGTGTTGAAAAATTTATACTGATTTGTTACAAATAAATTGAGAATTTATGTAATTTTCATAATTTTGGTAAATTTGAAGCACTTGAGCTACCCCTAAACACAATAATTTATTATTCAAACTTTTTATGTAGTGTTTCTATATTATAAGGAACAGATTAGGAGGGTAAGACTTTCAAAAATACTTTTTTTAATTTTTTTTAATTTTTAAGCTCCACCCTAATATATATATATATATAATAAAATTACTTAAAATAAGGACAAAAATTAAGGCATTTACTATAGAAAAACTGAAAAATATTTTTGATGAAAAAATTCAAATACAAGCATACATCAGCCCTATAGTAAAAATACAGGTGGAGAAAAATTATGGACATACTAATTTATTACGAGCATTTTTAATTACAAAAATATGCCGATGAAGAATTTGAAAAGATTTATGAGCAAGAAAAAGTAGCTTTTTCAATCACACTCATCAATTGCAATGTAGATTACTACACAATTCATTGATATACTCCATTTCTAATGCATTTTCAAAGTAGTCTAGAAAAAAATTGTAATACTTTTTACTTTGCCTAACTCTGCCGTTTTAATATGTGCGATTATCTACAAAACTACCTGTATCGATCTCTCCTTTGACCAAAAAATTTTCAGTGAAGGAATTTCCAAAGGAATTTACTTTAAAAATTATATTTTATTGAGTGACATCTAAAGTTTTCTACTAGATTTTTAAAAACAATGATAAATATATGTATTTGTTACAATTGAGTTTTATGTTCAAATTTATCACCGGAAGTATTTTTGTTCAATACTAATTATACTGGCGATTTACTTCTGTCTGATACACCAGATGCAATTGGGAATTATTGATGCATGATTTCCTCAATTTATATTAAAATCAATACTACTGACTTTCAATTTAACTGATGACAGAGAAAAAATATTGGACACATTCGAAATATCTTAGATTCTGAACATCTTTTGACATAAGAACAATAATATGTGATATCTTTAGGCATAACACTTCGTAACGATTTCAAATCTAGTTCCTGTTTTTATTCAACCTAGAATTCTGAAATCACTTTGTGGCTGTAGCATTGTCATGGACCCCTTGGTGGAAGTTATCATATGCCAAATTAACAAAGAAATACTTAAATGTTATGTTACTAATATGTGAACATTTAGATGAAAAATCCGGCCGAACGTCACTCTTTACCTATAAATGAAACATTTCCAAAAACTAGATGCGTAGGCTGCCATAAATTTAATTAATTAAATCAATAGAGCTGACGATTACTAATTCGTATATATATATATATATATATATATATATATATATATATATATATATATATATATATATATATATATATATATATATATATATATATATATATATATAATGTGAGGGTGTAGAATAATATGTTTAATAGTAATAAGTTTTCCCAATTCGAAGTAAATATAATTTAAATATTCGTGTTTAAAATATAAATTAAATAATTTCAAATCGAACCCGATGGCCCAAATATCTATCGCTTTAGTATAATGTCTAGCACCCAGCAATAGTTCAGGAGCTCTATACCAGAATGTGACTACAACCGGGTCTAAATCAGCCAAAGCTTTTAATGGTTGATAAAAAATTCTAGCGAATCCCATATCAGCTATTTTAACTCGGCCACGTTCTAACCCACTGCCCATTACTAAAACATTAGCTGGTTTCTAAGCTAAAGTAAATTTATAAATAAACTAAATATGCATACTAAATCTCGATGTAGAACCCAGTTTTGATGTAAGTAGTGAATTCCATTTAACAATTGATACATTAAACTCTTCGCTAAATTAGGAGGAGCAGGAACTGCATTTTTGTTTGCCTTTGCACTGCGATGATGTTTGATAATATGCCATAAATCATGTTCAGCATAATCAAATAGCAACCACACTCTACGGCCATTTAGTGATAAATAAACTTTTTGCAAACTAATTACGTTTGGATGGCGTAATTCCCTTAAGAGCTAATTTTTTTAATACATCAAAATAACATATAAAAATACTAACAGAAAGCTCTCTACATGCAGACATGGATAAACCAGCTCCTTCAATTTGCTTCAGTGCATATTCACGATTATCTAGTCTATCTTTTCGTCTGGCTTTATACACACTACCGTAAGTTCCCCTACCTACTTTACAGCCTTCAAATTCGAATTCCTCTTCCACTCGTTTTCTTTTATTAAGCTCCATTTTAAAATCATAATCAACCATATTTGATAAATTATAATTATATTTAATTTCAAAAAAGTTTGATTTTAAATAAAATTTATAATATTCAAACAAATATTAATTAAAAAACAACCAACTATAATATAAAAATATATATATTTATATATTTTTGGAAAACTTTCAATTTTCATAAATATACTTTGCGACAGAGGCGCACAACCTTTTAACTCCAGGAGAGTGTAATATGAATATTTATCTTCTCCCACAATCGTGAATCATTATGTTGGTTCACGAGGTAACTAACATAACTGATATCCCTTGCAATCACGCATTATATTAGATTGATCCCTTGCCACCCATTACTAAGTTATTTTAGTATTGTGAGCTCTTCTTTCGGAACTGGTAATGCTCTGACTCACCTCAAGTTCGCATATTACTGTTAGAAGTGTGTGTCTATTTTTAATTCATTAAGATATTTTCTCGTATTTTCCTCTACATTAATACTTATTTTTACATATTTTCCTTCAAATTAAGATTAAATAATTGAAACAAATTCCCCATGACTGGAAATGGAGTGAATTAATTTAATTTTTATTAACTTGCTAAATAACATAAAAAGAATAAAAAATAACAATACATAAATATATGTATCGTAGTATCTCCTCTTTGTGGGGTCCTCAGCGACTTGGAATAGTTTACAAGTTTTCCTGTGCAACAACGAATCCGTCAATTCAGCCCTGTTCGTAATTTCTTTTCTCTCAAGGCCTAAATTGTAATTGCACCATCTGGGCACAAATGATTTCCTCTTAAGAGGGGTACAACTCATTTTCTTTGTATCCTCTGAATTGAATTATGGGATGAAGTACGCTGTCATCGCTTCGAGGTTGATCCACTTCTATTTCTGACTTACCTATTTATACGTTATACAAACAAATATCAATTTAGTTCCTGTTGGGTGGCTCTTGAAGTGATTAATTGACCTTCTGAACCTTTTGTTTATCATTGAATTTGAATCACATTATTTCCAACTCCCTGTGACATAGTTTTAATCTTTTGGTCCTTCTCTAATGATTGTCCTTCACCAGTCATAATTGTATTATATCAGCTCAGAAAATTTTCAACACCTTCCTACTAAACCCACAAAATGCGTGGTTTTATTCATTATTCAAACTTGCACATGGTAATCATTTATATATTTATAATTACTAATTATACTTCATAATGTCTTTATTAAAATTTTGAATAATTTTCTTTTGCCACATGATTTTCTTTATCATTCAATATCACTCTTACTTTACAGATATTCATAACATTAAACTCATCACTCCTTGAAACATTTCAGTACATGCAATTTATAAACTCAATATTATGGAAATGAAAATTAAAAAATAACATAAATGATGCAATAAAAAATTGTGCACTAATTAGGAATGCGCGTCAACTTGTCTACTTCTTCGCGGCTGAATCAACTTCAAGTTAAAAGCGAATGCCTTTACCTGGGTTACCATCTCTATTATCTTCTTCATTTGTTTAAAATTAATTTAAGTCACTCAACTAGATTTAAGAATTTACCCTTTTTTCGTACGCCTTACCATTAACAGGTCATGTCTGGACATCGGAACCAAACACAGTATTTCAATTGTCTAAGACAACCTTCTTTAGTACTTTGATTCACAGCGGCTTTTTTTCTATGTTCAACATCTAAAATGGAATAATAATTTTACTATATACATTCTCAAAATTGACTGTCTACGATTCCTAAATTTACTCTAGGTAATTATTTTACCATTTTACCATTTGCAATGCTAAGAATTAATATAGTAGTTTCTAGTAATACTTTCTGAAAATTTTGATTTCAAATTCATTTTTAAAGTTTATAAATATTGATATTGAAAATTTCATTAGATTGAAGGTTCAGGAATGCCCTACGAAGATGGATAATGGTAATTTAGTATACATTACAAATATAAATAACGGAAGACTTTTAATAATAAATTGAAAATAATGAGCATTGTATTCCGACAATTATTCAGAACTTTTTTCCTAAAGTCACCCTTTATTTTTGTATTTCTTCCAATTTCGAAAGTATATGGTAGAGATACATTTTCTATGTGACTGACCTATATTGATCGATGAAGTTTTGCAATTTTATGTGATAGTTCAAATTTAATACATCGCAGTTAACAACGGCTCTCCTCACCCACACGAAGGTTAAACTTTAAATCATAAAATCAATCAGAGTTGTTTGGTTTAAAGAAGTAGGTTCGACATTGTAATTTCTATTTAAATTATGATGTTGTACTCTATAACTATTTTATAATTATAACTATTTTAGTTATAAATTATAACTATTTTAATAACTATTTTAATTATGATGTTCAATAGATTCTTATCATTTACTTCTGTGAGATGAATTCAAGTAGAAAGCTTTCGGTGAAGATCGTGGCTTATAGTTGAATATCTGACTTGATTTCTAAAATGAACTGATTTTACTGTTTCTGATGAAATGGAAAAATATTCTCGAACTACAACATTGAATTCCAATAACATTCAATGAGTGATATTATGAATGCGAAAACCGAATGTTCCTCACAGGTTGCTTTATGCTCAACTATAAAGAGATTAAAATATGTAAATAACAGGAAGTTGACAAGGTAGGGTCTCTGACCGAGGTTAACCGCCGTTTTTTTTAAATAATTAAAACTG
The DNA here is from genome assembly GCA_959609185.1 of Schmidtea polychroa. Taxonomy (NCBI): domain Eukaryota; kingdom Metazoa; phylum Platyhelminthes; order Tricladida; family Dugesiidae; genus Schmidtea; species Schmidtea polychroa. Next base: position 12,878 of record CAUHTR010005499.1, on the reverse strand, counting down.
AAAACCACGGTTTTATTAAACCGGTTAGTCGGTTATTTTCTTTCTAATCAATTTATCATTGCAATCAATTAATTTAATATTTAATTAAAATTACATCTTATACGTGATTTTATATTACAATTATTGAAAGAAACTTTAGATTTTATGCGATAGTTTGTTTTTTGAAAAAAAATAAGTTACCACAAAGGGCAATTTTCCTTTTTTCCAAAATATTCCCGAAACATTTAAAGTTATGAATAAAATACACATTTAGCCCCTAAATATGTCATCACCAGTGTCATCGGTTTGGAATTATGCAGTTAAACGTTAAAATGCCACCACAAAAGAGATTGAAGCAATTTGCAATTGATGCGGAAACGCAATTAAATGTTCTGGCGGAAGTACGATCTCATCTTAAAAGCAAGCACGGAATTGATGTTACAATGAATCAAGGTAGTGAAAATAATGAGCCAGTTCCAGTAAAAAAAGTCAAGACAATATTGGACTAGGTTGAAAGAAAAACATTGAAGGAAATTATTTCTAATCTCGCAACTGATGGAATTTCAATTAGAGCAATTATACGCTATCATTTTATTCGTTCTCCCATAAAAAAGATGGATTTGATCTGTCAGTTAATGAATCTGATGTAATGAAGCTACTTCTTGACGATTATGAAGATAAAAAATGTAAAATGACAAATGAAATCAAAAACAAAATTGAGAAAGAGATGAAATTTAGCATGAGTGTTGATGAATGCACAACAATTCGGGGCAGGAGATTCTTTGGCATAAATCTTCACGACGGAAAAAACATGAAAACCTATAAAACAGCTATAATTCGCATATTTGGATCTTGCTCTGATGAATCAATGGTGGATATTGTTACACAACATTTGAATTCCTTTGGAGTGAGCATTGAAAAAGATGTTGGATCGTTTCAGGATGGGGCTGCTGTAAACAAGAAATTTTTGCGCTTAATTAACATCATCGGACAATATTGCTTGAATCATGGTATTAATTTAACCGTAACTGACACACTTTATACAAAGAGAAACAATTCTTCAAACTCTTCAGTAAACGATTCTGATGATACGGATGAGTCTGACTGTTTTGATACAAATTTGGATTTGGAAGTGGTAAATGATGAACAGTGTGATAATGAAATTGACTTTCATGAAGTGCTGAAAAATTCCCTCGAAGTAGTAAAATATATCAAGAATTCTCCATTAAAAAATTATGTTTTTCAAACGAAAGTTGTCGCTGAGTTTGGGCGAGAAATTGAATTGCATCTTGATGTTAAACACAGATGGAATTCAAATCCTAATATGATTGATCCTCTTATTCAAACTAACTATCAATATAACTTACCATTTATCATCAATCAACACGGAACATGGATTATCAAACTAGACTAGACTATCATCAATGTAGCACTGACTGAACAGATATAAAATAGATTCTCTATCTACGTGCTTTCGCGCTTTGTGCTAATATGAACGATGGAATCGAAAGTGCGCGTCGATCGTTTCCATAGTAGCGATGTTTTGGCGCGAAAGAGTTTTTGTTGTAACGGCTGCCGCGAGATGGAGTTGACATAATTTTGTGCATATTCAATTTTACTTACGTCGTCCGGAGAAATAATAGTTAAACCCGGAACTCGGAGGTACTCACTGAAACCCAGAGTCACGGGCCAAACCCGGAGAGGTGGCAACCCTAGATATACGATATGTACCTATAGAAAATCAGCATTTTAGTAGCATGAATGATACGTCAAATTATTTGATTAATGTATAAACAAATGTCAATATGTTGTCTCAAACCCTTAGTGATTTGCATGATATTGCATAATATAGGAATGAATTCAAACGAAAAGTTTGAAACATTGTAAGAGTTCTGGTAATCTAACATAAATTTTAAATTTACAGAAATGGCTTATTTTTGTTGAGTCGCTTCAAGAAACATTTTTCAGTGCGCGCTTAAGTGTACTCTAATCAATGTAAGCCTTAATATTCGATTATCGGAAAAATTTGTACATGTACAATCATAAATGGGGTCGTACATGTACAACTTTAAAAAAATTAGAGTTTGTAAATTTCTTCGAACTCAATTCTTTAACCTGTTTAACTATAAATTTTTTTTTACAAGCACGGTTCTCGAAGAAAAACTTGTCAGGTGTAGTTTTCACTTTGGCTAAAAACAAATATATCTAATAAATGTTATCTCTAGTCGGGTTCTTAAACATTGATGATTGAAGTGATTAACCAAAATTAGTTAACACAGTGAAATGTGTATTTGTAAATTAAATGTCTGATTTCAATTTTTTAAATAATTATTGAGAATATGTTTAAGAGTTGTTGATAAAATAATTTTGTTGATAAAAAAAAGCGCAAATTGAAAAAAGCCTGTAATTTTGATATCAAATACAAAAGTTTATTGAAGTACTGTCAATTTTTACTTTTTATTGAGATTTAAAATTAAAATTTTTAATCACATTAAAAAACTGCATTTTTTCCGTACCGAAATACCGGTATTAAAAATGATACTGGTATTGGAAGCACTACTCTAGATCTACTATTTGTTGCCTGTTATTTATTAGGTTTTACTTGATGTTTCCCGATATGATTTTAATTTTAAAAAAACACTCAAACAAAGATTTATTAAAAAAAAATAACAACGTATCTATAATAAAAAAACACCATAAAAATTTATACAAATAACATGAAATTTATCAAACTATTTACAAATAAAAATTATTTCTTCTCTAAAACTATTCCGTTTAATACAAGTATCGAGTACAAGTCAGGCCAAAGTTCTCTTTCAGCCATTACGGTCAAATTTGAGTTATTTTCTGATACATCTGTAATCAAAAAGTAAAATAAAATTGGCGATGTGCAGATTTCATCATATGATAAGGCTTGAGAAAGAGCACCAACAGAATTGAGAATGATTTCTTGAAATGGAATATTGATAAAATTGGAATCATTGGAGTCATTTAAAGATTTTGTATAATAAATTTGCACCTAAGTTTATCAATATCATTTAAAAGATAAAAACGTTTATACTTCATCAGCTTTCAATTCATGTTTAAATAGTTTATGTTTTTCATAAAAATACGACTGAATTCGTTCTGTTCTTATTGACTCGATTTTCTTTGGACAGAAATTTGTATCAAAAAGATCTTTAGGAATATTTATTATTTGAACATATTCAGGAACTTGAGAACTTAAATTAATCGTACTTGAGTCAGAAATTAACAACAAAAAGTTAACCTGGGTTAATTTTACATTAAATATTAATAATAAGTAACCATTTACTTCAAATAATCGAATAGCTTTGAGAATAATTTCAGAACTATGAAAACTTCCTCCATTAATAATGCAACCACCAATAAGCAAATCGTTATCGTTTTCACATCGAATGTTTACATAATTTGCTAATGCATCGAGCTAAAACATTAAAAATGTAGATATTTACACAAGCCTGCAATGTAATATTCTTAATTTAGTCATCAGCGACATAGTATAGTTCTCCGGACTCAACTTAAATTTAATTGTCTCCTAATATGGTCACCTATAATGTATCCTAAAAAATTGTAACTATTTTGTCAGCGTATACAATGCATTCTATGAAAAAGACTTAAATTAATCTAGAAGAAAATAGGCAAACAAAGTGTCGATAAGAGCTGAAGTACGCTTCGAAAAGCATTTTCATCAGGAAAAGGAAAACCTCTAAAGAGTACTATAATCAGTGTTTTATGGAAGAGAAAGGTATAAAATTAAATCATATTGAATTATAAACGTTTGGAGCAAGTATTGAATTCAGTATTAAACTTTACCAAAGTGTCTCAGAAAAACTTTGGAAATTTTTTGTTTAAAAATAGCAAAAATTTAAATAAACTGTTTTGATAATAAAAATAACAAAGTTTACTGTGAAGTATTTTTTTTGTAATTTTATAAGTAGACTTATAAGAAAATGATTGACAACAGTGGAGAAATAAAATGAGAATTATAATCGTAAAATTAATATAATTATAGTTGGATAAATTAAACTATTGAAAATTTATTGAGTGTGTTCATACACAATGGAGCATTTTAGAATCAAACTTTTAGAAATAAAAAATACGGAAGTAACTCTAGTAAATCAATGTCATTTCTAAACAAAGGAGAATTTTCAAAGATCGAAAATCTATTAGTAAAAATCGGGAATAATTTATGGCGTCAAAATTCGATCTTGGTCCACCATGACCCTAGAAAATAACATGTATTTTGAAAGTAAAATAAAAAATATAATAAGAGTTAATAAAACCTGGAATAAGTTAAGTGTATATATGCCTAATTAGTTATTCTAGAAAAGAGAGATGGAAGCATCGGATTGTGTATTGACTACAGAGGCCTCAATTCAATCACAAAATGAAACGTAACTAATGCCTGACACTCAATTTCTGTTGATTATTCAGCAGATTGAAAATATGTTTTCTCAATAAACTCACAGCCATAATGCCAAATTGGAATAGTTCCAGAAATATCGTAAGGAAGGAAAATTTTGGGTTAACAACCAACGTTCCCTCTAATTTTTCCTCGACATGTGCGGCAGAAAATTCGTGTGGGCAATTATTTTTTAATAAAAGACAAACTGGGCAAACTTTATGAAAAAAAATAGTTTTTAATGAAAAAAAAATTTAAAAAAAACAATATTTCTTATCACATAATTCAGCAGGTAATATATATATATTAAAAATTATAAATAAAAAGAAAATCAAAAAAACTTAAAAATTCATAATATTTTGATAATAAAATATAATTTCAAAATTTGGAAAAAATTAGAATAAATATATGGTGAGCGGAAAATTATATGACTGGGCGGGATTACAATTTTAGATGAGCGGCCGCTCAGCTGCTCAGCTTAGAGGGAACGTTGTTAACAACAACCACTAATACCTCATAGAAAATATTATATTTAAAGGAGTTCTAATATATTTAGAAAATATAATTATTTATGAAAAAATAATGAAGAACATAATGAGAGAAATAAGAGTTTTACAGAAATAAAGTGGTTTTTCTTGGTTATTATAGACTTCTATGGTTTGTGACCATGGGTCTTAAATCTCAAACAGGCACAGATTTACATATAAAATAGTATCACATGAAGTCAGCAGCATCCAGACAGCAAGATGTATCCATACAATTAATGACATTATGGCGGTTCCTGCACGCAATTAGGCCGCATACCATCACACCTGAGTGAGCATAAGAACATCTTCTGCTGTCACCCTGTGAACAAGACTGTTGCTATTAAAATCTGTTTTAAACAGAAATATTGACGAAGGAAGGAAACTACAGTTGTTTCTTTCTGAGTCCTGAGGCAAACTTTGTAAAATTTAAAGTCCAACGCGAATACAATAAATCCTTTTCTAGCGCCCACTCATGTCGGCACCAATGTTCCCTCTAAGCCATAAGCAGCAGTGCGCGCAAAGTCAGCTGCGCTGAGCAGCCTTTAAATACAAATGAGCGTCAAAATGCTATAACATGGTTGTAAGAGTTTTAAAACGACACTACAGAAATATACCGTTATTATGCATCTGGTTATTAACATTGAAAATTTTTAAATATTCAAAATGAACCACATAATAATATTGAGTATCAAAAATTGAATTAAATATACTGCGCTGAAAATAATTTTGCTGCGCTGGGGAGTTGGAGGTGCTGCGCGCGTGCACTCGCGCAGCTTAGAGTGAACGTTGGTTGGCACCCGGGCAAATTGTTCCCTAGCTACGCCTCTGATGTGCAGTAATAATTTAAAACGAAGTGTTATTCATAAGTAAGCACGAAAAATAATTTTAACTAAGATAATTTAAAATTCCATCAAATTTACACTATTTTAACCGTCAGCATTGCCATATTTGAATAATATTTAGAATCCCTTCACATTGAATTTTCTTTTAATAAATAAAGTCAACAGTTAGATGATTTTTTTTCACATACGCATTAAAAAATAACAAGTTTGAAAAATTGTTAAAGTAACTATAAAAGAATAGTAATGATAAAAGCAATGATAAAAATAACCTAAATACATCATGCAAATAAAAACAATAAACATTAAGTAATTTTAATTTTTTATGATCTTTAATTAAACTGAATATTTTGGTAAACAAAGAATAAGAACGAATGAGTAGGAGTTGTATTCATTAGTGGTGGTGGTTTTGTCTCTATTGATATTAGAACATAATCCATAAATATTAAGCTTGAGTGACTATAAGTTATGAATAGTGATAAGTTGTCACCGCCTTGGTGCTGAGTGTTTAGATTTAATCAATCTGATCGAAAATTGGGAAAACAAGAAAAATATATATATATATATACTATACATATAAACATTAAGGTGGTATTAGATATATTGCTCTAAGCCATAAATACTGTTTTCGTTAAGTAAAGAATATTTTACAGAATACTGTAAAATTTCTTTCCCATCAGAAATTAACATATAAATAGTGATATAACACTTATTGGTCACAATATTTTTGAATATGTTAATTTTAACAGATAATGTAATGGACGACTGAAAAATGTTCAAATTTCTGGATAAATATATTGACTATTTAAAACCTTGTCATTGAAATAATTGCGAAACTTATTTTAAGAAACAAGTGTTTTTAAATTTTTCGATCGTCATTATTTTGATCCGTACAAATTTCTGTTTAGTTCAATAGCTACATGAATTTACATGGATCATCGTAAAATTTAAGTGAGTCATTGAAGTACTAAACTCAAAGAAAAAAGTGAATTTAGTTATAATACAATAAGTAAGAAAATATATATGTGAAGAACACTTAAGAGCTTGTACCAAACAGTTAAAGAACATCTGACACCTGTTGGAATATCATCAGAATAAAAAAGACCTNAAATTTAAATCAATGTAAATGCAGAAATGAATAGAAAAATGAAAACCAGCAAGCATTTGAACATTCTAGCTAAATTTTGATAGATCACATTTTTTTTTCACTTAATACACATTTTGCTACAAAGACTAGTCTTTTTACTTGTTTAACATTTATTTATGCTGCTACCAAGAAACTATTATTTTAATAATAATAATATAATAATAATTTTACTCACCTGTTCAAAATACAAACGCTGATTAGCAACAGGTGAACACTGACCAAAATTGAACACTAGTGGATCATTGTAGAAATCCCAACCACGATGTAAATCGAATTCAACTTGAATAACATTCACAGAAATTGAATTTGGTAGGCCAGTGTCATTGTAAATTGAATCGAGATTAACAAGAGCAACTGTCCGACCACATCTGACAGAATAATTAGCCAACGTCCTTGTTAAAGTTGACATGGAAAAAGCTTCAACACCAGGACCATATATAAGTATCCTGGGTCCTCTTACATCAATTTTCAGAGCTTCAATTCGTTTTAATTCCAAATCGTAATGAACATTTAGTATAATATTCGGTTTATAAAGATCAAGGCAAATGGATTTTACTTTAACTTCATTAATATTTCCAATTACCATAACTTTGCATCCAGTAAACGAAAGAATTTCATAGTGGTTATTTTTTCTTAGTTCTATTTCATGATTAAAAGGTAACGCAGTTCCATAGATTTCTGCAGTTCCTTTATAAAGACGAATTCTTACTTTATTTACACAAAAAAATCGAACTATTTCTTCACCATTAAGAATAAGCTTATTTCCAAATTTTGAATCAAAATCATAAGTAACTTCTACATTAATCCTAAATAAAATTTTGGTAAAATTGTAGAAATTTGTAAGACATAGTGAATAAATGTAGAATAAAGTTTAGAATATTGTGTCATAACACACGAATCGTTCGATTTTGAATAATAAAATGAAATATGCAGCATTCACACAAAAAGTTTTTAAGTGATGTACCATTAAACTGTTAATTATTTTGTTACTGTGAAAATGTGTCAACTATGGTTTCCTGATTTATAAATGTTTCATTCCGAATAAAGAAATCAAGATGCTTGGAAAGACGGAAACCAGTTAGGGGCAAGTCGACTGAGCATGGAGGATACTGTAAACCAATTTATTTAAGCCAATGAATAACAATTCATGACAATTTAGTGCCAATGCAATCTCGTTTGAAATTTAAAATTTTTTCGGAAAAATTGAAATTTTACCAAAAACACCGATTTTTAAGAATTTACATTAATTATTAATTTACTAGACTTTGAATGTATTCGGATGAATTACAGGGTAATCGTTTGATTATCTGCAATTCTATTCAAATATGCTACTAATTTCATTCATCTTCTAATCTCAGTTCTGGATCTATACATTAATTTTACATACTAAAAAGTTATTAATAAAAAGTATTTTATATATTTAAAATTTTCGATTATTCAAGTATACTTGTACTTCTTCAAACGGCTTTTCTGAATTGTCTCAATTTTTCAATTTGCTGCTTCATATGACGCCAAAAATCTAAAACTTTCAGATTTATGGAACAAAAAATTGAGACCAAAGTTTTTGCAGAAACCATGAGTAGAAATGATTTTACCGAAATTTTAAGATTTATTCTTTTCGATAATAAAAATTCTAGAAGTCGTTTAAAAGACAAATTTGCTTAAGTATCTACAGTGTGGACCAAATTTATTGAAAATATTCAAAATTGCTACAAACCAGGGCAAAATATAACGATAGATGAACAACTATTTTCCACAAAAGCTAGATGCAGATTTACAGTATATGCCAAATATACTGGTAAATTTGGAATAAAATTTTGGCTGGCGGCAGATGTTCAAAGCAAGTATATAATAAATGAATTTCCATATTTAGGAAAGGATGAAACCTGTTCGTCATCTACATCGCTATCAGAATTTATTGGCTTGAAACTAATGGAACTAGGGAATGCAATACCGGAGGAAATCTCAATACCGGTATTTCGGTATTGCAAAATAATAATACTGGGGATACCGGTATTAAAACCGGTTTTCAAAAAAATAATTTTTTAAAAAATTCAGTGTTAAATTTATTCAATGAATTTTTAATAAACATAATAAAAGATTTACATAATTCACTAATTATAGATAAAATAAATCAAATTAAACATAAAATTACATAAAATTCATAAATAACATAACATTCATGAAGATTTACTGCTTCCTTTAAAATGTCCTCATAAAAAACAGAGAGCGTCACGAGTTTTATCATCCAGTCTGCATCGAAATTTTAAAATTACACCGGCAGCAGAAAAAGCCCTTTCAGATTCAACACTGGTTGGACGAATAGTTAAAAGTAGATTATAAATAAGTTCTAAATATTTTCCCCACACGCCTTCATCATAAAATAGACTTATTTCTTTTTTCAAACACTTTGTTAAATCACCAGCACGTTCTGGCTTTTCCCTGATAACAGTTTAATTTTTTCGTTTTAAAATTGCTTCATCCAACTTTTTCTTCAATGACCTTGCTGATTTATCTACTAATTCTATTAAGTCTTCCTCAGGTTCATTGACGCCGGAATTAAAAATTTCATTTGATTGCTCTAGTAGAGCTGTATTTTGATTACAAAGATCCATTTGATTAACAATATCCAATAGTGATTTAAGAATTGTTGATTTCTTAAACCAATTTTCCGAATGAAGGTTAATATTTATGTATCGACGATTTCTTAGAGAGGTTCACTCATCGAAAGTAATACTAAAACCCTTGCCATTTCATTTACGATCAGATATTTCATTAATTAATAATTGACGAATTTTTTCGCTGTAATCAATCACAATTTTTCTAATGGTGTTGGCTGATTTGGCAACTCATCACTTAAATTTAATGTTTTTAGTGATTTTCTAAGACTGTCAGATGTGATAAATACTCTGAACGGTAAACCATCACGCGATGTCATTCTTGCTAGTACCGCTGCTAGTGAGTCGTCCTTAGTATTTCTGAAAGATTTTGGTTAGAGCATTTGCTTTATCACATTGGGAGCTAGATCCAGCTACAGGTTCAGCACCAGCACGTTTCCGTAAATTTATTTCATGTTTCGTCTTTAGATGTATGTGGAGGCCGCTTGTTGAGCTCCCTGCGGTTTTTATAAAATTAGCACTCTTCTTGCATTTTGCATAGTTTCCTTTTTCTTCTTTTAGAAAGTAAAACCAGATAGAATTTTCATCTCCCCTTTTGAATGTTGAACAAATTTCATATTCTCCATATTCTAAAATATTTTATTGTGATGAATAAAATATATCATACATTTATATATTTCAGAAAATATCAAACTTTGGATTTAGCATAAATAAACTTACCAAAATTTATCAATATTTGTCATAAAAATTTTGCCGTACTTTGCTTTCTACGATTTAAATAATTCTGATACAACTTACTACATCTTACTCTGATACAACAAAACTGGTGCTTGTTTATTAATTCACACTAAAAAATTTATGTGGCGTGCAGTTTATAGGGGGTGCCGATTTTGAAGTTTTTCGTGTAAATAGAACGGCATTTATTTGTTTTTGTTAAAATAAAAATTCTAGTTTATATAGCTGTAAAATGCATTTTTTGTTGTTTAAAATAATATTTTAATTTAATACCGAAATACCGGGAAAAAATAACCGGTATCCCGGTATTGCATTCCCTAAATGAAACCATATACAACTTTTTTACAAGCTAGCAACAAAGTTACTTACGAAAAGACCACGTTAGTTTGAACTATACGTGCTAATAAATGTGAATTGCCAAAATTTGTAAAAATAAAAAAAGATATATACATAAGTCAGTAGAAATTAGCAAAAAAAACAATCTTTTACCAGAAACTATCTCATTTTATAACAAAAATCAGTATGGTGTAGATTCATCAGATAAAATGGCACAAAATCCGGATCTAAAAGATGGCCACTACAAATCTTCTTCAATATACTACGCCATAATAAATGCTTGGATATTATATAAGGAAACAACAGGGATAAAAATATCACGAAAAGTTTATATTTTTTAACTTTCATACGAACTTTCAACTGATTTTGTAAAGACAAGAAGCCATTTACCAAGTTATTTGAGGCGTTTGTAACAGCTTCAACTGCTTCAAAGAAATGCATAAGGAAGCAAAATTAACGCAAAACAACCAACGTTGTGTCAATTTTTTAGCCAGGTCCTCACTTGGCATCTAGTAAAAATGATGAAAGTAATTCATGGCCTAAAGACATCTTCAGAATCTGATTCAACAACATTCTATTTTTTGTTTTTACAAAGATCAATTTTCCATTTTGATTTTAGTAAGTTTCCATTTAAGCAAATATATATAATTATTAAATAAGCAGGTTAGATTAGATAAATAGGTCGCAGACACACATACTCATAAAAACTTGTGTTTCAGTGTATTCAGAATAGTAAATCTTAAATGAGAATGATAGCAAGAAACCACAAAAGTGTAATCTAATAATCACTGCAGGATCTTGTAATTTGCAAATTAAAATTGGTAAAATTTATAAAAAGCGATTTTGTATTTAAAAATCAATTTTCATTAAGTGTGAGGGAACCACTGATTTTTTATGTAATACGCCATTATTTGTTGTTACTCTAACACAGGGCTTCTTAAACTTCTTTCATTCACGAGTCCATTTATGATTGTAAACCTTTTTTGCGACCCCTTATAATTTAAAATAAAGATATATAAATTTTTTGTGAAGATTTATTAATTAGATAATATAAATACATATGAAAAAATTGACGTTTCAGAGTTTAATTATAAACACAAGGATATGAAATTACAAATTCCACAAAAGTTGCAAAATTATATTTATTATAATTTCAAAAGTTATATGCTCTATTTTTCACCAAAACTGCATTTTTTCAGTAACATAAATACAATTACAAAATCATAATAAAAAAGAAAGAAAATTTAGCAAACTATTAGTCGCTAGTATATATTTGAATCCGAGCATTGTGGCCGTCTTATTTCATTCAAAAATATATAAGCCCAGTGGTTAAGAATATAAAATAAAAGAAAAATCGTTTTTTTAATGAGACGGATGTGCTTGTTTTTTACTGCATAATAATTTCAATCTCAGTGCAATTTTTGATACTGCTGGACGTAAAATATCTTCAACATTCTTAAGCGATGAGCAATATTGGATTTAATGTGTTAAGACTGAAAAAGTAAGTTCACACAAATAGGTGGTGTTGAATGGCAGAAAAAATACCATATTAGAGATTGTGGGAAATTCAGTTTTAGTTATGATCCAAAATTCAGTTAAGGACTTTTTTGCAAAATCTAGTTTTAAAGTTTGAATCGCTCGAAAGCTCAGCGAATTCCTTTTGAGCTTTATATGACAGATGATCAATCTCATTCAGGTCAATCAAAAATGGTGTTTGAAACCAAGATAACTTTTTGAAATCAATATTTGATATAAAGTATTTACGAAACTGTGTTCCTAGAGCTTTTAAGTGATTCATAATAATTTTTGCGATAAAAGTTTTACAATGATTTTTCTTGATTAAGAAATTATCGATACTAGAAAACATTTCGAACGAGTCCTTTTCCATTCTACTTTCCCAAATGTTGATCTTTTTAATAAAAGTTTCAATTGTATCGTTCGAAGTAAATATATTGCAATTTTTTCCTTGAAGAGAAAAGTTGAGGTCGTTTAATTTCTCAAAAATATCTGACATATAACACAACTTGGATAGCCATATGTCATTTTGAAAATAAGCAGCAAGATCACATTCTTGTTCAGTTAAAAATATTTCGATTTCGTCCTTAAACTTCTTAAACTCTGACCTCTTGATAACCATTTCACTTCTGCATGTAATAATATATTTGTATACTGGGAATCCATATTCTTACAGAGATCACGGCTCTTTATAAAATTTATAATAGCATCTCGAAGCACATTGTTTAATTCTGGTGATATTTTTCTTGCTGCAAAGGC
>CAUHTR010005498.1:0-27613 GCA_959609185.1 Schmidtea polychroa | reverse complement strand
ATGAATTAAGAGATAAATTCTAATTTTGTTTCGACCGGTTAATATAAACCTTAAAATGTCACGTAAATTAAATTGCTCAAATTAATGATAGTTACTTTTTCTATACATAAAACAATAAAAGGATATTTTTCCATATTTATTTTTATTCAAATTTGTGGTTGTTTAGTATTTACGTCAATTAGATTGAGCATCATTCATTACTATTTATCTCAAATTAATTATATTTACATTAAAAATATTTATTATAGAATTAATTTTATATATTGGAAATTAAAATTTAAATATCAGCACAATAAACAATCGAATCTGCTTAGATACTTCATTTTGTTAACATTATTGTCATGGTGAAACTAAGGGCTCTTGCACTTAGGACGTTACAAAAAAATTTGCTCATTCAAAATCTTGTGTCTTTGATAGTGACTGTTTCTATTTAACATATATTTATATAATTCGGCGCAAATAATATCACTAAGTATTAGTTCAACAGTAGGTGCTTGACAGTATTAGGTAGCATATTTAAATATTACAAATGGATGTTCAAAAATGCAAGAAATGATTTATATTTTCACTTAATAGTACCCCCATCACAAGCGGTATTTGCATTATTGTAATTATTGGGTAGTTAAACAAGAAATAGATCACTTCTTCAAATTAGTACTAAAACCATTTATTACGAACAATAAGCAACTTTTTAGATTTTTTAGATGAAAATTCACTGGAGTCTTTGGAACAAGTTTACACAATTCTCGTCGTGTTTACGAAAAATCTTGTATTCAATTTTTTTTATTGCAAAGGCTGAATTGCCCTTGGCATAGCCATTTAATTAGGTCCAATTCTACTATATATTTTAATCAATTTTCACATAAATTTACAATTTTTACATTAAAACATAAATTATAAAAAGTATTTTATTTTATTTAAATTAAAATAGAAGAATTCTCTGAAAATAATTTTATTTTAATTTTAAATTGTAATGTGCTTCTAAAAAAATTATTATTTAATAGTTTAAAATGCTTTTAGATTTATTAATTTAAAGTTTTAAAAATATTTAAAAATTTTTTTAAAAATAAATTTTAGAATAAAAATGATATTGTCAATGACATTTTTAATCATTCGAAATAACAATTTTCTATTAATCATTTAGATTCTTTTTCTTATCAAACGATGAATTATTGGAAATATTATCAGAAACAAAGGACCCACAACGAGTTCAGCCACATTTAAAGAAATGTTTCGAAGGTAATTTTCTTTAAATATTATATATAATTAATATATTTAAGGAATACATCGGTTGGAATTTACTGAACAGCTTGAAATTATCGGTATGATCTCTGCAGAAGGTGAAACATTATCAATGGTCACTAAAATTTATCCTGCTAAAGCAAAGGTAATTAATAGTACTTATTAAGGAGAATATTATAAGAACTTCTTTAGATTTTCACCTCTGATTGCTTTTTAATAATTACAACAGCAATAATAATAATAATAATAATAATAATAATAATAATAATAATAATAATAATAATAAAACAATAAAATGATAATTTAAGCCTTTTGCTGCAAATAATGTATTTAATGAAAGAATTTTCGACTATAAGATAGATTGACAAGGACTATCTTATAGTCGAAAATTCTTTCATTAAATACATTATTTGCAGCAAAAGGCTTAAATTATCATTTTATTGTTTTAAATAATAAATGCTGCTACCAAGAAATCATCATTTAATAATAATAATAATAATAATAATAATAATAATAATAATAATAATAATAATAATAATAATAATAATAATAATAATAATAATAATAATAATAATAATAATAATAATAATAATAATAATAATAATAATAATAATAATAATAATAATAATAATAATAATAATAATAATAATAATAATAATAAAATCGTTGATTATTCTTTGATATTCTAGGGAATGGTTGAAAAGTGGTTGTTGCAAGTCGAAAATGTTATGATTAATAGTGTGAAGAAGGTTATCAATGACAGCATTGAAAGTTATGTAATAACGAAACGAGGTCGTTGGGTTTTAGATTGGCCTGGACAAGTAATATAATATTTTTAATATTTATTTAATATATGTGTATATATAAAGTAATTTCTTTATTAAATGATTTGAACTTTTGATTCTATTATAGTAAAATTTTTATTCTTAATTTTTAGACTCCTTGATCGACAATATATACTTTTATTTTTTCCATTGTCAATAGATTATTCATTTATATTAAGTTTAATTAAAAATTTTCGAAACGGTACTTAAAAGACTAAAACCCCATATTCAGCATTGTAAATTTAAATTAAAAATGGCAATATTTAGCCAATAGGACTTGAAACAAAATATTTTAAAATTCTATTTACCGGTATTTCGTCAATTCTTAGAAAAGTAATTTTCAACAAAAATAACAATATTTCGAAGGTAAAATTTTAGGATTAAAGGTTAGGTATCTAAATGAATGATATTTTTTGATAATTATTCATAATATCAAAGCCGGAAAAAATTACCTAAGTGGATTGTTGTGGAATCACATCTAACAACTGAAAGTTTCAGGCGATGCGCAAATTCAGTTAGCTAATATAACAGGGTGGGCACATATGAGACCAAAGAGTGCCGCAATCCGGTCTTTTATATTTTATAAAGAGCTGTACAAATTCAAAATTGTTTATTTTTTAATATTTTTGTATATTTTAATAAGTCAAATATAAGGAACATAAGAACACATAAAAAATATATTTATGAAAAAAGAAAATAATTATTTCAAAATTTTAGTATAACAAATATAACAAAAATTAAATATATTTTAATTAAATATTTTAAATTAAATATTTCTAATGGAAGCCGTACTTGAATCAACGAGCGTAGCATATTAAATATTATTAAATATTAAATATTATTAAATATTAAATATAACATTGAATTTTCATCAATCATAATAATTAACGTCACACATTTATTTTAAATTATAAAACTTTACAATTTACTTACAAGTATAAGTAGAAAATTATTTTAATGTTTTAATTTATTTTAATTAAACGATAAATAATGCCTGATAAAAAATATAAATTTAAAAACTGGTCGAATATGTTGTAAAATATTGTTTAATTTCAATGAATTTATTCTCAATTTTCCTTGGAAGCTTATAAAAAACGATAATGTTTATGAAGGTTTTGCTAATCATGATACAATAACCATAGGACGATTTGTCGTTATTATTGCTTCTAACCCAATACCCCCCACTACTCACATGAGTATACTTGTTAAAGGCGTGATTTCATGTTTTTCTATAATGATTATCCTGGAAGTAGTTACCCATTTCAACAATAGATATCTCACTACTTTATTCATATGGATTTTATTATATAGATGAGACCGCAGTTTTCTTTTAAGCGTTAATGGGTTAAAATATGCTTTGAAAATACAGTATTTTATTATTTTTTGAGAACTTCTGAGTTATTTGATGCAGAATTGTCTCGTTTTCACAAGCTCATTCTTTTGAAATAAAACAGAAAAATAATAAATAATGCTATACATGTATTTTTGTTTATATGGTAAACCCTTTTTGAAAAGCTTAACTAATCTTCAATGAACTTTCTATATTAATTATATTCTTACTATTTATTTCATCATAGATTGTGATATGTGTTTCTTGCATCTATTGGACAAAGGAAGTAACTGAGGCAATTACAGAACCAAATGGACTCAAAGATTACCTTGTCAAATGTAACAGTCAAATTGATGACATTGTAAAATTGGTCCGAGGAAATTTAGCAAGTGGTGAACGAATAACTTTAGGAGCATTGACTGTTATTGATGTACACGGTACATTTTTCAATTTCTAATTAAGCAGATATTTGTTACTGAAATATATTACTATTTAGCTCGTGATGTTGTCGAAAATATGGCAAAATTACAGGTGTCGTCTGTAAACGCATTTGAATGGCTCAGTCAATTAAGATATTATGATCGTGGGGGTGAAGTTTGGGTGTGTCAAATAACTACTGAACTGCCTTATGGAAATGAATATCTCGGAAATACTCCAAGACTTGTTATTACACCTTTGACAGATCGATGCTATCGTACCTTGATGAGTGCTCTTAAATTGAATTTAGGCGGTGCGCCCGAAGGTCCAGCTGGTACAGGGAAAACTGAAACGTGCAAAGTAGGAATTAAATTATATATATTATATACCAGGGGTGCCCATAAGGTCGATCGCGATCTACCGGTAGATCGCGAAAGATTTTTTAGTAGATCTTCATAAAAAAAATCTTTTTTATATAAAGTTAGATTTTATATAAAATTTCTGTTTTATGCTTAAATTTTTGCCAATTTTCATGTTCTGTGTTCCATTTCTATGGTAATACTAAATAACATTTTTTAATTTTGATTTCACCATTTCCAAAATGTTATTTAGTTTAATTTAGTTTAATTTAATTTTGTTTATTTAGTTTAAATATTATGTAAGTATTAAAAAAGTAGATCGCATACACATTTTGGATGTGAATGTAGCTCTCCTAGAAAAATTAGTGGGCACCCCTGTTATATACAGTAAGATCCCGTTTAACGCGGTGGATACGTTCCATCAAAGTAGAGCGTAATGCGAAACAGCGCTAAACGAGTCTTTCTTAACATGTAAATAATGAGGTTTGGGGAAGTTGGATAGAAAATTCGTTAGGTATTAAATTTAAAAATTATGATTGTTTTTTATAAAAATAAAACCAAACATTTATTTATTACAAAAATAAATAACAATATAAACGAACATATTATAAAAACAATTAAATTTTTAGTCAGTCAGATCATTCAATCTATTCTGTGTTTCCAAATTTCTGCGTTTTTGTCAAGAAGGCATCTAATGTAGTTTGCGTTTTCCTTTTGCGTTCTGTTAGAATTTGTTGATAAGTGGATAAAGCATCTATAACACCCCGTCTTGCTTTTAAACTCTTGTCAAAATTTGGATCATTTTCAACAAATTGGTCCATAATTTCAGTTATAGTGGTCAGACTCCTTTTTACAAACGCCATCGAAAGTTCTTTTTGATCTTCTTCGAAATCACTACTATCAATATTTTTGTTTTCTTCTTGCGCAGTTAATTCCTTGAGCTCATCATTGGAAAAACTAACTGCTGTTTCTTGAACTATTTCTTCGATGTCTTCCATATTCTTCTAGCTTTTTCCATTATGATAGATTGGCTTAATGGCATATTGCGTTCAATTTCGTCGTTAATCCAAATAGACAGTCGTTTTTCCATTTCCTCTATAATGTTATTTTTAAAACGGGTAATTCTAGTTGTAGAGCTTGACGTAGTTGCAGTTTCCGATGACAGTATTTTTTCTTTATTCTTAAGAATTGTCCTGATTGTTGAAGTTGCCAAATTCAATGCAGCACTAATTTGAGATTAACATTCACCAGAATCTAATCTTCTAATCACTTGCATTTTAGTTTCCAGTGAAATGCTTTTTCTGGTTGCTTTATTTTCTTGTTTTTCATTATCACCCATGATAAAAACTAAAGATCATAATATTTGTCAAAGTATTAATCGTTATAGTATTATATAAATTTATACCTACAATAATGTCAACAAATGTTTCAAATAATAAAAATGTGTCAAACAACACCGCACCAAACAAGAAATACAACTGTACTGTTTCGCGGGGAATCCCCGTAGTTCTACGAGCAATTTCGAGGAATACTCGGGTTGAAATAAAACAGCGCTAAACGAAACAGTATTAAGCGGGGTTTACTGTATATCTTGACTATGAATCAGTAAAGATATAAAAAAACATTGATATCTTTAATGATTCATAATCAATTTTTTAATAAATACAATGTCAGTTGAAAAGAAATCGGAGGTGAAAAATTGAAAGTTCTTATTATAGATAATGTTATTTATAAAAAAAAGATTTTTCTTTTGAATCTCTCTAGTAAACCATTTAACAGTTATTGAGAATTTCTATAGGCAATTTATTTTTATACTTTTTCTTCCTACAATTCAGTATACATTTTTACAATTTATAACTATTACACAAAAAACTAATGAAATAAAAAATAACATTGATAACATAAACCAGGGGTGTCAAACTCAGTTGATACAGAGGGCGAGAGAGAGATATAGAGAGAGAGAACGAGAGTTAATTTACTCACGTTATCGGATGTATATATTCTTATTTATTATTTCATTGCTGCCTGCTACTGTTGCTTTCAGACACTTGACACCTCTTAACTATTAACGGACCGCATTTTTGACACCCATGACATAACGTTATTTTTCCTTTTAAGATCTCACTTGATTTCATTGTTTTATTAATTATTTTTAAAATTTAATTTATTGTAGGATCTTGCAAAAGCAGTTGCTAAACAATGTGTTGTATTTAATTGTTCTGATGGTCTTGATTACAAAGCCATGGGGAAGTTCTTTAAGGGACTTGCTCAAGCTGGTGCATGGGCTTGTTTTGATGAATTTAATCGTATAGAACTCGAAGTTTTATCTGTTGTAGCTCAACAAATTCAAAGTATTCAGATTGCCATTGCCCAGGGATTGAAACGGTTTGTGTTTGAGGGTACAGAACTCAGTCTTAATCCTACTTGTACAATGTTTATCACAATGAATCCCGGCTATGCTGGAAGACAAGAATTACCTGATAATCTCAAAGTTTATCTATATCTCGTACTTATTGTTAATTTTTTTATTTGTAGGTTCTTTTCCGTAGTGTAGCCATGATGGTTCCGGATTATGCGTTGATAGGAGAGATTTCTCTTTATTCTATGGGATTTGTAGATGCAAGAGCGTAATGTTTTGTTTTTTTATTTTATTTAACGTGAACATTTTCAATTATTTATTTAATTCATTTGTAATTCTTCATTTTTCTTCATTTCGGATGATAGATCAATATTTATTTTATATTTGACACGAATTTTTGGCAAAATCTACTTTAAATAAGTTTCCATGCAATATTGTGTATTCAAAATTAATGCTTTATTTGATGTAATCTTTTGCTTTTAACCCATTAGCATCCATGGTAGTCAAATGACGACTCTATTGGTTATATTTTTGATGTCCATAATATTAATTTATTTAGTTACATTTAAGACCCACGGTCGTCATTTGACTACCACCGGTATTATCAAGTTTATCTCTGCAGGTAGGTAAACAAAATTTTTTTTGATAATTTTTACTTCGTTTTAATGACCAATTAAATCTAATTCTGCAAAAACAAATTTATAAAAAAATCTGGGCCTTATGGGTTAAAATCATTATTTTGAAGGAATATTGATCATATTCAATAATTATTTGGGATATTCTAAGGAAAGATGCTAATAATATGTGTTTTGACAAACTTGTTCACTTTTTCCGAAACATTTGAGTTTTTTTTTCGATGCTTTGGACAGTGTTGAAGCAGTAAGTCTAAACTTTCTTTTCGGATTTCCATGTTCATAACTTTAAATTTGGGTTCAACATGAATTGACCGATAATAATTTATCTGATCGTGTAGGAATATCCTTATCACATCTCATTAGACACTATGTGGAGTCCTTTTTTGACAGTCTGATTACTGGAGATGAAAGGTGGATTTTCTATGAGAATATTAAGTGAGAGAAAGCTTAGTGCAAACCTTGAACCTCATCAGCAATTCTTGCAAAACCAAATATTTATTAAAGAAAAGTACTGCTCTGTTTGTGGTGGAATTGAAATTTTCCAGTGTACCACTATTTGCTGAAATAAGGCAAACTGTCAGTATGAATCTCTATTAGTATTAGCGTTAGGAAAAGGAATCGTGTTCCACCATGATAATGTTAAACAGTATACCTCAATGGTGACACAAGAAAATCTAAGTGTGTTTGGATCGCAAGTCACCTACCATATTCACATTATCAGATTACTACCTATTCAGATCTGCACAATTATGTAACAGGAAATTTTTTTTAGGCAGTTGCTGATTATTTTCATTCCAAGGACAAGCACTTTTACATAAGAGAAATTGACAGGTTACCTGAAAGATGGCAACAATTTGTTACAAATCATGGAAATTGAATAACTTTTTTAAATATCTTTAATTTTTTTTTAAATACGATGGAACTTTTCCTCCAACTTAATAATAAGTTTTGATTTAAATAATTGCTTTTTTAATATATGTAAAATGTGTATTGTAAAATATGTAATTGTAGGTGATTGGATTTGTTTGTTTAAATTAACTGTTTAAAATTTTTAATAACCCTTGCTATTTATAATTTATAAATACCTTATTCTTTTTGATTCTAGATTGGCAAGTAAAATAGTTGCTACTTATCGGCTGTGTTCTGAGCAGCTATCATCACAACACCATTATGATTACGGTATGCGCGCTGTAAAAAGTGTTTTGACGGCCGCCGGTAATCTACGCCAAAAAATGCCGGATACTGAAAATGAATCCATTTTACTATTAAAAGCAATAAACGATGTTAACTTACCGAAATTTCTTTCACAGGATATTCCGCTATTTGAAGGAATCATATCAGACTTATTTCCTGGGGTTCAACTACCAAAAGCTGATTTCGATATTTTCTTTTCTGCCGTAAAAGACAATCTTACAAAACGAAAGTTGCAACATAATGAATGGTTCATCGATAAAATTTTACAAATTTATGAAATGATTCTCGTAAGACACGGTTTGATGATTGTTGGTGAACCTTTTGGGGGCAAAACTCAAGCTTATCAAACTTTGGCAGGAGCTTTGACAGACATTGCTACAGATGGAACTATGCAAGAGTACAAAGTTGACTATGGAATTATTAATCCAAAAGCTATAACGATGGGGCAATTATATGGTCAATTTGATCCCGTTTCCCATGAATGGACTGATGGAGTATTAGCGGTTATGTTTAGAGAATTTGCCGTGGCGCAAGATGATAGACGAAAGTGGTTGATGTTCGACGGACCAGTAGATGCTGTATGGATTGAAAATATGAATACCGTTCTTGATGATAATAAGAAGTTATGCTTAATGAGTGGAGAAATTATCCAGATGTCTAACAAAATGAACTTAATTTTCGAACCAGCTGATCTTGAACAAGCATCTCCAGCTACAGTGTCAAGGTGTGGTATGATATACATGGAACCAGCACAACTTGGATGGAGACCTTTTATGGAATCCTTTATTGAATATGAACTGCCTGTCTGCTTAAATGAAGATCATATACAGTTAATAAGAGATCTATTTGAATGGTTAATTGATCCGTGCCTTGATTTTATTCGTCATAATTGCAAGAAACTTATTGAAACATCTGAGATCCATGACGTTGTTCAATTGCAAAAGCTATTTCATTCTTTGCTAGATGAAATTAGAAATCAGCCGTCAGTTGAGGAGGCAGAAACTCAAGAAGAATCAGATGTGAAAATTATATCAGCCCAAAATATTTATCTTTGGTTACAAGGTCTTTTTCTATTTTCTTTTGTTTGGTCGATTGGATCTTCGCTGTTGGAATCGGGTCGGAGTAAATTCGATGTGTTCTTCAGAGAACTGACTGGTGGAATCAATCCACTGTATCCTAAGCCTAAGTCTATAAAGTTAACGAAGAGTAATTCTTTTCCTGAGCGATTGACAATATATGATTTTTGTTTCGAAAAGAAATCTGGAGGAAATTGGCAGGAATGGGTAAATACCATAGACAGGGAAAGCATGAGCATTTCTTCAGATGCAAAAATCAATGAAATTATTATTCCAACTGGTGAAACAGCTCGACAGACTTATTTTCTAGATCTTTTTTTAAGTCATGAAAAGCCAGTCATTGTTGTTGGACCTACGGGAACTGGAAAATCAGTTCTTATTAACAATTACCTAGTACGATTGCCAAAGGATCGCTATTTGGCGAATAACATCAATTTTTCCGCCAGAACATCCGCTAATCAAACTCAAGATATTATTATGACTAAATTGGATAGACGACGTAAAGGGGTTTATGGTCCACCACCAGAGAAAAGGTGTGTTGTCTTTGTTGATGATCTTAATATGCCAGCTAAAGAAAAATACGGCGCTCAACCACCAATTGAATTATTGAGGCAATGGATTGACCACGGGCATTGGTTTGATAGAAAGGACACCAGTAAATTGCAGTTAATTGACACGGTAATTTTTAAGTTAAATTAATCAAGTTTTTTTAATTAATGAGTTTCTTTTTAATTAATTAATTAATTTTTTTTAGCTTTTGCTTTCAGCCATGGGTCCACCGGGTGGTGGAAGAAATGATGTTAGCTCTCGTATGATTCGTCATTTCAATGTTTTGGGAGTAAATGAGTTTAACGACAATACAATGATAAGAATTTTCACCACAATTGTTGACTGGCATTTTGAGCATGGTTTTGATGCTGTCTTTAGTCGTTTAGGAAAGGTAACTTGATTCAACTAATTTCCAGATAATATATAATTTATACTTATATATTTAAAGTTGTTAGTGTCATCTACTATGAATGTTTACAAAAAAGCTATCGCTAGCTTTCTCCCAACACCTGCAAAATCTCATTATGTTTTCAATTTGAGAGATTTTTCCAGAGTCATAAAAGGAGTTTTGTTAGTGCCTCACACTAATTTGGGTAATGGAGAAAAGTTAATGCGACTCTGGGTTCACGAAGTAAGATATAATTTTATTATTTTTATCTATATAATGTAGTTAACGAATTTGCAGACCAAAAATTATCCTGCTTCTCAATTTTCTAACCTTTTCTTGCTGCAATTTTTTGCCAATATTTAGAATTTTTCACAATTTTCATTTTTAAAATGTTTTATTATTCTTCACAAATTCCAATTGGTCTCTAACTTAACACGTCTAAAACCAACCGATGACCAATAGAATAATTTGCACTTTATATTTATTATATATTTATTTATATGTTTATATGTTTTATATCACGGATGGCAAAGACGTCGACCGCGTCACTATTGGAAGTCACCCAAAAAAAATTACATTTATATATTTTTTCTTTCTTGTTTGTTTTTAAATAAAATAAATAGATTACAGTTGAAAGCACTCTTGATATTTAGAATAATTTCTCTGGTAAATCGTAAGGATTAATCTAGTCAAAAGTCGTCCACGAGACTTGAAAGTTTTGCCATCCCTGTTCTATATGAATTCGATTTTATTTAATTCGTATTTTCAGTTAATATTTTTCAATTTTGAAATCCCTAAAAAGTTGTTTGATGGATAGAAGGACAGTAATGTATCATTAGACTATATTTTTCATCATTGTCTTGGTTTTCTTTTAATATAGTTACTTGGATTTTTTACACTCGCATTGTCAAAAATGAAGAAAAAATATTTTATTCTAACCCCCAGGAAATTTAAATTTTGAGTTGTTTATTGTCGTTTATTCCAAATTTGTCAATATTGTAAGAGGTTTTAACTTTACATCATTTTCTTCAGTAGGATCAAGTAGATTTTGAAAGACTCTAATAGGGTTCGGAATCCCGGGATTCCGCAGTTTTTAGCAATCCAGAAATCCCGGGATTTGACTTTTTAAGCCTAATAGGAAAAATAGCTTACAGTTTACTGAAAAAGTTCATTGCATTCAAATTCTTTAAATTTATAAATTTTAAAATTCGAAATTCTCGGAACTTTTTTTTTAATATTGCAATTTGCAATTACATTCTTAAAATTTGTTGGTGCTCAGTCGCATTTAATCTAATTGCTTTTAACGTTATTATTGTTTTTGATAATTTTAAGGTGCTAGTTGTAATTAAATTTTCATTCACACTATTTAAAGTTTAAATTTTAAACAGCAAATTTTAAAAATATAATGACTTCTTACATAGACCATGAAAAGAAAAGTAATTCCATTTGTCAAAATGCAAGTGACGAGCGCAGCGGAAATAATATACATTTTTACAAAAAACTAGAGAAAACTTCGATATTTATTTTGAAAATAGAGGTCATACATCTGTCCTAGACTCCGTTGTCGTAATTGTTTGCGTTACACCTAGAAACCGTATAAAATGCTACAAATGTAACAAAATTGGCTACGTGTATGAGGTATTCCTGAAAATTATGTAGAAACTGTAAATCAAGTTCGAAAAAAAATCCGAAATAAATTCATAAAATTTAATAAATGGTCAAATAAATATGTTACTTGTAATTTTTTTATAAATATTTAGAAGCACTTAGTTTTTGAAACTTTTTTACGGTTATAATTGGGTTTTATTGTCAATTTATACAATCAGGTTTATCGAGTATTCTACGATCGTCTGACAATGGAAGAAGACCGATTGAAATTCTTCGATATTGTAAAACTAACGACTGCAGATTGTTTCAAAACAAACATTGAAAAGATTCTCGGGCATTTGAGTTTGAGTGGAAAAGTGGTTGATGAGGATGTCAGAGGATTGATCTTTGGAGATTATATGACCGATGATAAAATATATGATGAAATTACGAGCCTCAAAGACCTTGCAAAACGCATGGAAACCTTTCTTGATGATTATAATTCAATCAGCAAGGCTCCTATGAGCTTAGTCATGTTTCAATTTGCAATGGAACATATTTCTAGAGTATGTAGAGTACTGAAGCAAGATAATGGACATGCTCTTTTAGTTGGTAAGTTTTATTTATTAGTTGGGAAAATATCAATTCAAGTATGGAAATATGATATAATTTATCTTTTGAAAATATTACCGTATTTTCCCGCATATAGCCCGCATACGCAGGTAATCCGCACCCTCATATACACCGCGGGTTTTTACGTTTTGTGTAAAAATTAACCAATATAGTAAAATTACCAATACGAGTAAAAATATTTGATATAACCCGTGCCCATATATACCCCGCACCCCCTGAGTGGTATGTAAAATTCGGTATAAGCCCGCGGGTTATATTCTTTCAAACTTTTAAGAAAATGTTCCTTTTAAAGTAATTTCTTAATTAGATGATTTTGCGTAATATTAAATATTTCATAGCATTTGGAATTTTAATTTTGAGAGAATGTAAATGAGTGAGATATAGAGTTTTAAAACGGTTAGTTTTTATCTGTAATCTTTATTGGGGGACGTTTGAAATTATATGAAATAGAATAATTAATTAGTAAAATTAGATGTTTTAAATTTTAAAGATTAAAATATTTAAAGTATTTATTAAAATAACCAGGATTCAAGGGATCTTGTCCGTTTTATTTTTGTTGCTAGGATTAATGTAATATATACAGGTAGAATAATGTATTTATTAAAACATGCTTTGTAAACTATAAAGTTTTGCCGGTTAATATTAAAATTATATATAGTTGATTGGTAAGCCGTTGAAATATCTACGTGCAAAGTATCCCCAGTCAAACATGATCTGTTAAAATAGGTCCTAGGTAAATAAAGTTTCATTGCTCATTTTGCGTAATACGTATGCGTTGATACGGATGCCTCGTATTCTCATCTTTGATATTGAAAAAAGCTTTTTATAATAATAAGTTGCAGAAACAGTCTATACTTATAGGGCATCTATACTATTTTACTACTATTCATACTCTACTATGATACCTTAATAAATTAGTTATATTATCACCTTTGCTAAAAGGTTGAAATATATATTAAAAATTTGTTTTGTAAATTTTATAAATCATAAAAACTTTATAAAAATATATTTATAAGATAACGCCAATCAAACAGTCTTTTCACGATATATTTCGACAGTTTTCCTGTCATGATGATGACTATGTTTAACTATTTATTCAAAAATATATATCGTTTAAAAATATATTTGTTAAACATTTTAATGAGAACGAATTTTTGAAATAATAAATAATTGCAACTTTAATAAATATTTTTATAATTAATTGATTTTAAAATTATTTTTAATCCATTAATACAGAGCTTTCCAACCGGTGTGTCGGCAACGCTGCATAGGTGTGTCTCGTGAACATAATGAAAAGCCACAGAGTCCCTTAATTTTATAAACTTTTTAACGATTGTTAGACTGAAATACAATACACATATATAGTAGTCCGTCGTGTTTTAGCTGCAAGAACGCTTGTTTACCCTATTTATTAGTTAATCGTTGGAATTCGATATTTATATTTAAATATGTTTCATTGTCTCTTGTATAACGGTTTACCATATGGCGTAAGTTGTATGACGTCTTTTTTTCTGGTAAAACTGATTTGCTGTGTCGCTAAATGATGGAAGTCTAAAACGTGTGTCACAGGCATGAAAAGGTTGGAAAGCACTACATTAATACCTTCATATGCTTTTATTTCTAAGCACTTTTTTTTACTTTTTTTACTTTTTTTTGATTATTTTTCATTTTTTCACAATTATATATAGGTATTGGCGGAAGTGGTAGACAAAGTGCAACTAGAATGGCTGCTTTTATGGCGGATTTTGAGATATTTACTATTGAAATTACGAGAAACTATGGACAAAATGAATGGAGAGATGATTTAAAACGATTACTTATCAAAGCCGGTTGTGAAGCGAAACCTTTGGTTTTTCTTTTTTCTGACAATCAAATAAAGCAAGAATCATTCATGGAAGACATTTCTATGCTTCTTAATACGGGTGATGTTCCGAACTTATATCCGTCTGATGAGAAAGCAGAAATTTTAGAAAAAATGCAAAATGCCGCAAGAATTGAAGTATGTAAATTTAGGAATCAATAACTTGAATTAGTTAAAAAAATTAAAATAAGAAATTATATTACTGATTTTATAATTTGTACAAATTATGCCAGGTGAGTAAAAGCTTGATAAGATAGAATCGTCTATTTTATTAAATATTTGAAATAAATATTTAAAAAGATAAAATATTTCTAAAACTGAGTCAAGTATAATTCAGAGGATTAGCAAGAATGTCCATCAAAACCAATATTGCTTAGTCTATAAATATTTATGTATTGATAAAAATTTGAATCATAAAATTACTGAAAAGAATTAATATTATAATATTATAATATGAAATAAATCAATAATGTATTTTCGCTTCATTTTTATATGACTATAGATCAATAAATGCGATATATGCACATGTTTCTTGGTACAAACACTGTCAAGCGTTATACACTATAATAATCGAAAAAAACTACTGAAAATTTGTATAGTTTGAATTTATTGATCTATAATCATGTTAAATTGAAGAGAAAGGAAATTTAGAATAATCAATCAAAAGAGAAAAAATCAATAACGAATGACAAGTTTGATCATTTTATTTGTATAATAGTAATAAGTAATAAATATATGATTTCCTTATTTTGACATACTTAGACATATATAATGGCATTTTGAAACATAAATAATCGAAGGATATAATTCTGAGTAGTTTCTATATGATTATTTTTATTATATGCATTTTCCTATGTAAAAATTAACATTTTTATTAGTTATTGTAAAATATTTATGTCTGTGTTGATAATGTATGTTATGTTATTAATGTTTGCTTGTAGAATGAAGAAATATGTAGGGCCCAACAGAATCTCCTTTAAAACTTATATATATATATATATATATATATATATATATATATATATATATATATATATATATTATGCATGGTGAACACTAGTGACAATACTGATAAATCTTAATTGAAAATAAAAAATTAACATACAGCACAGTTATATTTAATTTACTTTCGATTAGTAATAATTTAATGTTACGGTTAGTTTTTGATTCGTGATTTAATTAATAAATTATTATGTAAATTATCATTAATACGTGGAATAAATAATGAGTTATGGGATGGTGGAGGAATAGCTTTTTACTCGAATAATATTTATTTTATAATTTTTTGTAACAAGTAGATTAAATTCAATTTAGAATATTAATTAAATTTTAAACTTAGTTTAGATTAATGTTGTGAAAAGCACGGTTAATTAGAAAATTGAAAACAATTTACTTACCAGTCATGGAAAATCTTTGCGGGCTTAAAATTAATTTTTCGATAGTTTAGTGTTAATTTTATATTTTTTAGATGACTATAGATCAATAAATTCTTAAGGATAATTATAATGAATGAGTTAATAACAATTAATGTATAGACATAGACAATGTAAACAATACAGCACTTGTATTATTAAACAATTTTTTGATATGAAATAAACAATAACATAATCTGAGGACTAGAGCATTTACTGTCAATAAAGGAAACATATATGTATTCATATACAATAATTATGGGATTCCTCCTTTATTTCCGTAGTGAAATTGTTACAAATATTGTAATAAGATTAATTAACAATACGTAAAAGTGTATTCAGGGAAAGTAGACATTGTATGTGTGTTTACAGTATGTGCATCATTTAGATAAATAATAAACCAATGACATAACCTGCTGACTCAGACAATCAACATAATCAATCAAGCATACAAGTATTCATAAACATTAATTGTAGGGTTTAACATAACATAATATATTGGATAAGAAATCTAATATTCCAATACGATTACATCACAACATCATAAAATCTATTGGTATTGAAAAACGCTTAATAAAAGATGTGCTGTTATTTTGTAATTATCTTTACGAATTATTGATCGATTGGCATCTAACAAATAAAACTTTTTTTGATCATATATACTTAAGTTTGGGTATTTTATTTTGTACTAGATTTTAAATTTCACTTGTTATTTCTTTTATTATACCATTAATAGTTAGATGAATCATTTTTCATGACTCCATAAAATCAAAAGACATAAATTGTGGTGTTATGGTATAAATTATACTCAAATTGATCTAAATGAGTATTTAATTCAAATCTATTTCATTTTTAAATAAAGTTTATATTTTTTATAAAATAGGTTTTCCATGACTTTTTCCGAAAACATTAAGTTTATTTCTAAAGAAATTTACTTCATTTTCTTCAAATAAACCTCAGAATATAGAAAATTTATTAAAATATGTTTTTCTACCTTTTTAGTAACTGTAAAAGTGGCAAGTTTTATTTATTTTTGATTAGTATTACTGGTTAGGAGTACTTTTAAATGTTATAGAAAGAAGTGAACTATGGGAGATATAATGTTTGAAAGAAAGTTATAACTCGTGTGAAATTTTTTTTCTAAAGATTGTCTAAGTTCATTTAAAACATTTATATAGTTAAAAACTTCAACACAATCAGTTAAACAAAGACAATTATTAGTGAAAATGTGGCATTGGAAAAAGATTGTTGTTGCATCGAAAGGAAAATTGAAAAGAAATCACTTATTATTTCACTTATCAATTGTAGAATTTTAGCTGTAATAAATAGAAAATTGCAAATTTATTATAATTATCGCATTTCAGTTATTTATTTAATTATCATAATCTTTATATTTTCAGGAAAAGAAAACTGTAAGTTTTCATAGAGATATCGCTATATTATATCTGATTTTATCACAAAGCTTTCCTTTTATTTATACATTTTACAATTTATTTTGCATGCCAGTAGCTTTTTAATGTTAACAAAAACCAAATTTATTTACATTTTTTTATATAAAATTATTATTATTATTATTATTATTATTATTATTATTATTATTATTATTATTATTATTATTTTTATTATTATTATATGTATTTATTTATTTATATTTAACTGAAATAATGCTTATTTCGTAGTTTATTTAATTATGTATTACAGATTGATAAATTTATTTTTAAAAATTTAATTGACATTAGTTTTTTTACTAATTGGCCTCTCAAAAGTAAAAAATTGTCAAATCTATTAATTGTTTATATAAAAATAATTTAAACAAGAAAAATTTAACTTTGCTCTGAAAGAATTTATGAGTAATTGAATTTATTTTATTCATTTCTGTTTTAATCATAAATAATTATATTCATATCGTTTCATTACAGTTCTAAGCCGGTTCGTTTTCATCTTGTAATCTATTTGGAATCTTTTACAGCGCTTAATTAAACATAAAATAAAACTTTTTGTTCTACCTGCTATATCTATTGGTTGTATAATATAGAATCCTTTTAATATCCTCTACAGCCCCCTTCAAAATATAATAGAAAGCTAACTAAAACAATAAAAAAATAAAAGTAATAATATATGCATCAATGAACTTATTGAAATCATAATATTTATTTTAATAGACAATTTTCTATGATATTCTCGTTTCACCGTGACTATCGAACATAATTCTCCAATGTCTAACAACCAGATTTTATAAGAAAGAATTTGTTTACCACCACTTGTATTGATCTAGTGATACATAGTTTACAAATAAAAAAAATTTTATTCATTTTTCTTCATTTCTTTTTTAGGCTAGAAATCAAAATTTTCTTTTTAAAATATTTTGTTTAAAATCCACTTAAAATTCCTAAGCCGAAAATTTATGTAAATATAAATCTAAATATTGATCGATAGTCTAAAAACGAAATGATGATAAATAAAGAAGAAAATAGATGAAGAAAATAAGAGTTTATTTATTTTCACCGTAATTTCAAAGAAGCAATCGAGTATTTAGTGCAACTTTTACTTCAAATTTAGATGAAAAGCTTTTCAAGCATCTTCAAATTATGAATCAAGAATTCTTTCGAAAGCAATTTATAGAGATGTTTATTTTAACATTATAAGAACTTTTTTCAATTTTCACCTCTGATTTCTAATAAATACAATGTTTATTTTAACGTTTTTATATAAGAATATTAATTAAATGAAGTGAAGTGAATATTAAGTTTAAAATTAGGAATGTCTCAAAAAAATCCTGATTTGAAATATTTTATATTTTTAAACTATAAATAAAAGATTTTAAATTTTTACTCTTTTTTAATGTAAGAAAATTTGAAAATAATTTAAGTGTAACAAATAAAATGATATTTTTAAATCAATATGAACAATGTATAAAATCAATAAAGAAATAAACATTATTATTAACTCATTTATACTATTTGGATTTTAATTTTGGTTTTCATACACAAAATTCAAAAAATATTTCGTTATTTATATAAAAACTTGCTATCGGCTTAGAGAAATGTCAGCTCATCATTTTATTTATAGTGCAATAGTAAAAATGAACAAATTTCAACATAAATAATTCTCGGCATACAGTGGCGTACCAAGGATTTCTGGGGCCCTTGTGCAGATTTTGGGACGCACAAAATATTTGTCGAATAATGCTCGAACGTATAAATTTTACTAATTTTTCGTCCTGGGCCCTTGTGCCGTGCACAACCTGCACAACCTATTGCTACGCCACTGTCGGCATAAGTAAGTTTAAAATAATTTTTGAAAATAAAAATAGAAATATTGTTGGTAAATAATTGAGTGCTTTATTTTATAATTTAAAAACTCCATTATTTATTAATTGTTATATTGATTATAGGGTAGAAAAATTGATTCCACCCCCATTGCTATGTACAATTATTTCATTGAACGTGTCAAACAAAATCTTCACATCGTTTTGGCAATGAGTCCCATTGGAGATGCATTTAGAAACCGGTTGCGTATGTTCCCATCTTTGATCAATTGTTGTACAATAGACTGGTTTCAAGTGAATATCATTTTGAAAGTTTTTCTTTTATTTTTATATGATTAAAGGCCTGGCCCGAAGATGCTTTAGAAATGGTAGCAAATAAATTTTTAGAAGATATTGAAATGGATGAAAACACTCGAGAATCGATAGTAATAATGTGTAAATTTTACCATGAAAGTGTGAGACAACTTTCCGAAGAGTAAGTTACGAAACTTGATTTTTTACAAGAAAATCATTTCTTAATATAAATAAATAGAATAGAATTTTTTTTATTTATTAATATAAAATCTTTTATTTAATTTAGATTTCTGAATACTCTCCGGCGTTATAATTATGTGACTCCAACTTCATATCTGGAATTGATAAAGACATTTAAAAAATTACTTAACTTCAAAAGAAACGAGCTGATTACTCTGAGAAATCGCTATTTAACTGGATTAGAAAAACTGGACTTTGCTTCGAAAGAAGTTGGTAAAATGCAAATCGAATTGAAAGCTCTCCAGCCAGAACTCATTGTAACATCTGCTCAAACAGATAAATTATTGGCTAAAGTAGAACAAGACACGGTTGAAGTAGAGGCAAAACGAGAAATTATGGCAGCGGAACAAGAAGAAGCAAATATAAAAGCAGCTGAAAGTCAAGAAATTAAAGATGACTGTGAAGCAGACTTGGCTGAAGCTATGCCGATATTGAGAGAAGCGATGGCATCTTTGGATACTTTGAAACAAAATGTGAGGTTTTTCATATAGTTATTCTTCACGAGAAAACACGAAAAGTAGTTTCTCATATAAAACGACTTTTAAAAAACGATAAAGCTTCAAATAGTGTATTAATTGTTTATTATTAACATGTTGATGGACACTTGCGTCCATAACCGTCAAAAATGAAAAGATAATTTTCAGATAATGCTACTATAGCTGTCTAAATGTACGTTTACCAACATAAGACTAGAAGCATTTTGTCACATCTGCAACAGTTTATTACTACCTGTTGTCACAGTATACACGCGGTTCAAAACTTGGAGTGTCAATTTTTTAACTTTACTCGTCCCGAGTGTCCGTCAACGTGTTAACAGTTGAAAATTTAGTAATTGGGGTGCCTATATATAAATTTCTTTGATTATCCTATTTTTAGATATCATGTTTCTTTTTTTGCTTCATATAAGCGTTTTTATCGAAAATTTATATTTTTTATTAAATATATATTTACGTTTTATGTTTTCATCATATAGTGGATTTTTGCTTTCAATTCCCCAAGCTCTATAGGAGGTAATTTTTTAGTTGATCTCACTAACTCTATCTGAATTTTCGATTAATAATCTTTATATTTTTATAAGAACTTTTTTCAATTTACACGTATGATTTCTTTTCTATTGACATTGTATTTATTAAACAAATTTGACTATGAATCAAAAAAATCGATATCTTTACTGATTCATAGTCAAATTTGTTTATTAAAACAAATTGAAGAATTTCGGAATAATAATACTTATATCATCAGTAATTGTAATCATTTTTTTCAAAAATTGGTTTTCTTTACAGACCTCTTAATTCATAACTTATATGGTATATTTTATTATTAATTTTAAACGGTTTTGGATTTTCATCTTTCGATTTAATAGCAACTTTAACTAAAACTTTATCTGCTCCACATTTCTGTATTTGATTTTCATTTTTATATTTAATATTTCTTTGCTTTTCTTATATTTATTTTACAATCTTATCACTATTTACCTTCATTTTGATATTTTGATTTCTTATTATTGTTTTCTGAATTGTATTATTCATTTTAAGTTCTATTTTTTGTATTACTTCTACCCAGTCTTTTCTTTTAATCTATCATATATTGAATCATTTAGATAGTTTGTTTTAAAAATATGTGTTATGAATGTAGGAGTTGGAATTTTCAGTTTAATTCTGCAATTATTTGTTAGTTCTTTAATAATTTCACAGTCAAATATTTTACCACAAACTAGCAAAATTTCCCTGGAAACCCCAAATATTTATATCCCTTATTTTATTAGAAAATATTGCGGTTGTTTTTCATTTTGAGGTATTATTACAGTTAATGAAATATATTGACTACAATGATAAATAATTTAAAGAATATATTTATTATCATGCCGGTTAGTTTTCAAAGGTTCATAAAAATTAATTGATATTCTCTCAAATAGTTTTATTATTTCTGATGCCTTTCTTTCTGTTGATGGTCATAGCAAAAACTAAAATCACAGAATATTTTCGTTTTCCCTTGACAGATGAAAAATTCTTCTCATTCAGTTAAAAGATGATGCTGAAATTATTGCTAGTTCGTATGTATTGCTTCCAGTGATTATATTTTCAATGAATATGTTAATAATAATTTGTAAATTTATTATTATTATTATTATTATTATTATTATTATTATTATTATTATTATTATTATTATTATTATTATTATTATTATGCAGTAGTAGTAGTAGTAGTAATAGTTAGGTAAAATTAAATAAAATTATATAGACTAATTTTATAAGTTCAATATTTATTAAATATATGTTTTTTAATAAGTAAATGAAAGTTTTTTGATAGGATATCACTTTGGTAAGATCAATGAAAAATCCGCCATATTTAATAAAGTTGGTTATGGAAGCAGTTTGCATAATGCTTGGTGAAAAACCTGAAAGAAAGCCAGATACATCCACAGGAAAAATGATTGAGGACTATTGGACCTCTTCTGTCAAACTACTTGGAGATTTCAAATTTTTAGATAGACTAAAAACCTTTAGCGTTGATTCAGTCAATCCGCAAGCAATTAAAAAATTACGAGAAAAATACATTCCAGAACCTGATTTTGATCCAAAAATCGTACGTAATGCCAGCACAGCTTGTGAAGGTTTATGTAAATGGATTATTGCGGTAGATAAATACGACTACGCTGCAAAAATAGTTGCTCCAAAAAAAATGAAATTAGCAATTGCTGAAAAGGAATTAGAAATCACGGTTAGCTCATTCGATTTTTTAATTGTTTTAAATACTTTTACTAATTTAGTTAAAACAATTGGCAGAAAAAAAGGCTCAATTAGATGAAGTTGAGGCAAAATTACAAGATTTAACTGATCAGTTAGATGAAACCCAACAGCGCAAAAAGGAGTTGGAAGATAACATTGAACTTTGTAGCAAAAAGCTAGATAGAGCAGAACAATTAATTGGAGGACTTGGAGGTGAAAAAAGTCGTTGGACTGAAGCGGCGAAAATGTTGAAAGTAAGTAGCTAATCTTGTGTTATGTCTATGTAAACTCTAATTTGTATGACTACATAGTATAATCAAATTATATAAATAACTAGTTTCTCTAAATATGTTTGTTTGTCCACAACGCAATATTTATTATGTATTTTATAGTTAGAATTTTTTATTCTCCATAACGAAACATTTTTATGAAATTTAAAAATTTTATACTATGAAATCTTAATTAATAATGCAAAGTATTTCATTTATCTTCATTTAGTTTTCAACTATAAAATCAATGGATTTTTTCCAAATTTCCGGCACTGTCTATTCGGGTCTTATTTTAACACATGAAAAAGTAGTTCCAAACATTTTGGCTAAATAGAAAAGATTTTTTGATATATAGTTCATATCTAAGTGATGATAAATTTAAAAAAAAAAGCATCAAAAGTTAGTGAAAAGATAAAATTAGAAAGATAAAATATTCTGGAATAATAATTTAATGTTAAATATTTATTGGTTTTTATTACAATAAAAGATTATTTGAATTATTTTATTAATCATAGGAAAGATACTACAATATCACTGGTGATGTTTTGATGAGCTCTGCTGTCGTAGCATATTTAGGTACTTTTACAGTAGCCTTTAGAACTTCAGTTGTCGAAGGATGGCATAAAAAATGTATAGAAAAGAAGATCCCTTGTTCAGAATCCTTTAAAATGATGGACGTGCTTGGTGAACCTGTGAAGATTAGAGCTTGGAATATTGCTGGTTTACCAGTTGATAGTTTCTCCATAGACAATGGTATCATTGTCAGTAACTCCAATAGGTGGCCATTGTGTATTGATCCTCAAGGTTAAATTTGAATAGAAAATATTTAATAAATTTTCTTTAGGTCAAGCCAATAAATGGATAAAAAATATGGAGAAATCAAACCGATTGTCCATCATTAAGCTTACCGACAATAATTTTGTTCGAACTCTTGAAAATTCAATTCAATTTGGGACGCCTGTATTGTTAGAAAATGTTGGTGAAGAGTTAAATCCTATTCTCGAACCGATTCTTCAAAAAACAATTTTCCGACAACAAGGAGTCGATTATCTGCGATTGGGTGATAATGTTATTGAATACAACAAAGATTTTAGATTTTATATCACAACCCGATTGAGAAATCCTCACTATTTGCCTGAAATATCCACAAAAGTCTGCCTCTTAAATTTCATGATTACTCCACAGGGTCTCGAAGATCAGCTTCTGGGAATAGTTGCTGCTAAAGAAAAACCAGAATTGGAAGAGAAGAAAAATGTTTTGATTATAGAAAGTGCCGATAATAAACGAAAACTGAAAGAATTAGAAGATCAAATATTAGAAGTTCTTAGTTCGTCACAGGGAAACATCCTTGAAAATGAAACTGCTATCAATGTACTCAGCAGTAGTAAATTGCTTAGTCAAGAAATTTCTGAAAAGCAAACTATTGCTGAGGTTACACAAGTAGAAATTGATAAAACTCGTAACGGATATAAACCAGTTGCTGTTCATGGGTCTATTTTATTTTTTTGTATATCTGATATGGCAAACATTGATCCAATGTATCAATATTCTCTGAACTGGTTCATCAATTTGTTTCTGATGGTAAGTTTAACGGTTTTATTTTACTTTTGAAATACTTAAAGGAAATAGAAGTCCACGGTATATTTGTAATTCTTGTCCATCCTGTAGTCACGGCCCACCTAATAACCATAAATTTTTATGAAGCTCCAGTCCTTCATTATTTATATCTTTTATAAAATATCGATATTTTTTATCACTTTACTAATGAAATATAAATTCATTCAACTGTTAAGGATGTGAATATAAAGATGTAAATCTACCGATGTAAAAGATTTTGTTGAAATCCTAAAAACTATTTTTTATCTACAATTTTAAATTCAGTTTGACTTGAAATTTTTTCCCAGATAAAAATTTTTGTTCGATTAATTATATATGATTTTTCGCATAATTTAATTGATACGTGTCTGTCTGATTGTTGTATGTCATTGTATTCCAACCCAAGGTCCGCCAGAACTTTCATAATTTGTATGTAAAAGGAAATAGTTAACCTTAAAGTAAGTTAGATTAGTAAATAGTCATTTTTGTATTTTTATGGTTTATTTCCAGTGTTGCCACCTGTCCGGGTGTCCAGGTGACACCAAAAATGTCCGGGTTGTATCTGAATTGGACTACCACATGGACATAATAGAATTAGATGATATTTTCAAAAAACTAGAGAAATGATATTATAAAAATGAAAGAATAACACTTTTACGGTTTTATAGTAAATCAATCATTATCGCTTCTGTCCAAGGCCGATAAAATACGATTTAAAAATGAAACAGACACCGTATATACTATAGCGTTGAAATACTTAAACGATTGGTATGATTTTGGAAATACATTTTTGAAGAATGCTAAAAATTTTAATATAAAACAATGTGTTCCCATTATTAATGACTGTATTGCAATAAGTGCGTATCTAAACGTGGACATCGAATCACAAGGTGACGATTTATTTCATGAGCTATACTCATTAAATGATATATTAGCTAAATATATCACCGAAAACGAATAGAACGAAAAAAGCAATGGACAATTGCGGGCGTAAATACTGAGGAAAGGAGAATATCCTGTACTGAGGAAGTTAATGGAATTTTTATTCAGCATTCCCGTCAGTAATTCCTTCGTCGAACGAATTTTTCAATAATGGGTTCATTGTGATAGGATAAAAGGAACCGCCTGATCATGTTAAAGCCTAATTATTAATTTTAACAATTTTTAAAATAAAATGCGACAATAAGCAGGAAATAAAAAACCTTTAGAAGCAGCATGGAGCAATATAAAATAGAGTTATAAAAATAAAAAATAAAATTTACATTGTCTTTACAAAATATTTTCCTGTTTTTTAAGAACTAATTCATTTTGTATGTTATTTAATTGTAATAATAAAAACTTATTTTCGTGTTCCAATGATTTTCTTTTTTTTTTTTACTCAAATGTCGAAAATTTTCCAAAGGTGGCAACACTGTTTATTTCTTTTATTTGGGAATCAAAGATATAAAACATGGTTATACTAATCGAAGTAGTTGAAACTTTGGTAGAAACTATTATAGAGTTATTTTATAAAAAATCCCGAAACAATTATAAACTATTAATATATATTAATTTAAAATATTAATTCAAATATTAAATATTTATCGTTATTTTACTTGGTTCTGGTAAGAGTTTATTGCGTTTAATTTTCGAAATTGATATTCTTTAATTATTTTTGTATTTCTATCAACCAGTATTTTTTTTAATATTTGGTGTGACCCTAAGCTGAATCATTTTAGTAGCCCGTGGTACGAAAAAGGTTGGACAACACTATAAATTATTTGAGGTCGAAATAATAATTTTAATTTAATATTGTTTTGAAATAAATGAAGTGTAAAATATTTTTCCGTCCATATACGTAATATTAAGTATTAAGGGCGGCGCGAAGTAAGTTAAGCGAGTTCCCCGGAATTTGGCCCAACGCTTTAAAAGGCATTCTGTTTTAATTTTAAAATACATCGTAGCTTCAGCCGAGCGCAGTTTTCCACGATTAAAATTAATTAAAAATTACCTTCGATCTGTATGACTCAATACCTTTTTACATCAATGTCTATTTTGTTTGTCTATTCTGTAAATTTTGATGATACAGTTAACAATTTTGCGATAAAAGAGACTAAAAAATTATTTAATAATATTTTATGATCTTATATAATATGTAATAATAATATTCCAAAATTTCAAGAATCGGTAGTAATGACAAGAAAACTTCATTGGTGTGTTTTAGTAATTTTTGTATTTTTATCGAATTTTTGCGAAAATTATTTGAGTTTTTTGTTTTCTTAGAGATTCAAAATAGTGAAAATTAAAATAATATATTTTTCTAAATGAAATATTTTGTTAAAGTTATTTCGTAATTATAAAAAATATAAAAATAATAAAATAAGTATTAAATATTTATTTTAATATTAATGTTAAGTACAAATCAGTGGTTCTTAAAATTCTTGTCCGCGAACCGGTGCCTGTCCGTTGAAGAGTCAAAAATTAATTTTAATTTTTAACTTTTTTATTTAACACGTGAACGCCGTAGGAATCATTTACGATGCACAATACATTTGTTTTTTAGCATTGCGGTGTTCAATGTGTTAAAATGATTGAATTATTTGAATGTTACTTATTTTGAAATACCATATGGTGCATTCAATCACGAAACTGAATGCTCCCATAAACGAATTAAATTCTTTAAGTTAGCGGTCCGCAATCTTCAACAAAAACTTGCCACCGGTCCGTTGCATGCAGAACTTTTAGAACCACTGACATAAATTACAAATATAATCTTTTTTTTCTAGAGTATTGAAAATAGTGAAAAAATCTGAAGACCTGGAAACCAGAATAAGTTATCTGAATGATCATTTCACTTTGAGTGTCTATCGAAACATATGTCGATCCTTGTTTGAAAATCACAAATTATTGTTTTCTTTGACCATGTGCATTGCATTATTAAAGGGAAAGTAAGTAAAACTTCTAATATAAATCTATATTCTTATTTAAAGTTTCCATGAAATCAAGATTGTATAGTATATTTAAGATTGTATAAATATTTACATATTTATAGATATATTCTTGGTCGTTGTGTGAACCAGATAAAATTTAATAAGTTAAAATTCAAAATCTATACTCCATTTTCAAATTGAATCTGCTATAAGCAGATACAAAATGAGTCATACACGTGACATAGTTTAGATAAGAATGTTGTAAATAAATTAGATGAGAGTTGAAGAGTGCGTCTAATTATTCACGTGCTTTTTTGGTCTATAGCAAATTCAATTTATAAATGGTGTATTTTAAGGAAATGTTTAAATAAGGAACTTTTAAAATGTATTCAATATTCTAAGCAAGAATTAGTCATGATTATTTAACTCAAGTGTTTTTAAA
>CAUHTR010005497.1:0-24728 GCA_959609185.1 Schmidtea polychroa | reverse complement strand
TTATTAAACTGAATGTGCTTAGTGTGTTTAAAGTCGATAGTGAAGTATATAGCTATAAATAAAATACAATGTTTATAAATAATTTAACAATTAATTATAATTAATTAATTAACTATAAAATATAAGAATATAATAATATAAAATACTCAGGTGTCAAGTTTAATAATTGATTCATATGCAAAAATTTATTCATAAGAATATTTTTTTTTAGATTATTAAAAATTATGTTATAACAATATTTAAGAAATTAAAACAATGAAAATTGAATAAAATTATTAATATTATTTTCCATCAAAAATTCAGAAAACTATTTCTTTTAAAAATTATCAATAATTCTACATTCTTTTCTAAAAAATAACTTAGATCAATTTTTGATTTTTAGTGGTTTCTTTAAATTTTAGGCGTTCAATGATCAAGCAGCAGATTTGACGCATTACGGTTCTCCAATGAACTGTGAACGAATTTCATGCTAGATTTAACGAGGCGAAATAAATCGAGAAATCCTATTTCGTTTTAATTCGCATTTCGTTAAATGTTCAATTTTACGCTGAATGGTTATCATGTAACTTTGACAATTTGAGTAAATTAAATTGACTTTATTTAAAGTAAATTCCTTTGAAAAATCCCGAGTTCTAAATATAACATTCATTTTTCCATTAGTCAGTTAAAATATAATAATAAGAATAAATGATCCGCATGTCAAAATTAAACCTAAAATCAAAATGTAAGAATTTCGCCAAATTCAAACTTTTGAGAAATAATAATTAAATATTGAAATATTACATTTTTTGAATTAAATTTGAAAAGTATTTTAATTTGTTTGAATTATTAAGATTCACTTAAAATTTGTATTGGAGTGAACAGGTCGAAATCATTTCAATTATAAACACTGTGGAACTGGCTCAAAACAATTATTTAATTAAGTTTTTAAATAATTCTGCGACTGCCCTGTTATTATGAAGTTTTAATTATAATAAAAATTTACAAGACAAAATTAAATTCAAAAATTTATCTATGGAAATATAAACATTCCTGCCATGGTCATCCGGCATTCATGTCATGCTGACTTAGGTAAATTATATATTATTTATTATGATTAAGTCACATTACAACAATAATAATAATGTTGTCATTACTTTATTTCATTTTCATTTTTATTATTAAAATTAATTAGTGTTTTATATATGTTACCGTTAAAGTATATAATGCAGTTACTTCATAGAATACCTAGTTATTCCATGAAATAACTGATCGTGTCCGTTAAAGTGTGTAATATGTTAATAACTTGACACTTTAACTAGATATTCTATAAATTAACTATAGAAAGACAGTTAAAGTTTAAAATAAACAATTTATCTAAAATGAAATAACTAGGTATTCTATAAATAAACAAATGATAGACAATTAAAATGAAAAAGAAGCAATTTATTTAATTTATGCAGCGTATAAATGGTATTTATGAAAATATACTATAAAATCATTTGTTACAACAAGGATTACTAAAATGACACTTGGAATTACAAAGAACATTATTTCTAAAAGCAATCAATTAACCGGAATGAACTTGCGTCAACACGCTAAACAAATTCTCTCCATATGGCTTGGAATAGTTCATAAATACAGTAGGGGTGGAATGTAAATGTATTTGCCGTTGACATTTTGAAAAGCGAAATATATGATATAGATTATTTTATACTTTAACGGGCTGCAGACCGTTATTCTATGAAATAACTAGTTAAACCATGAAATACAAGAGAGTTTTACACTTTAACGGACACGATCAGTTATTTCATGGAATAACTAGGTATTCTATGAAATAACGGATTTCATACTTTAACGCTAACATATATACCGTTATGTCATTAAGACTATTCAATATTGAATTATAAAAATAACCATATAATTAATAATTATGGTCATTAGCTTTTAAATGTTTTGGTACACAAACCAGTACAGATTTTATAGTAATATTTAAACAAAGTTTGCAAAACGTTGTTAGGAATATTAAGTAATATTTTATTGAGAAAATTATATTTCGTAAGATTTTCAAGCACATTTTTTAATTTAATTATTGTTCAAGATTAACTATATTTTATGTTTTAATTTTCATAAAAGAATAATGAAATGAAAATATAATAAAATAAAAAATGTAATTAAGGCAGTATAATTCTGACATTGGAACCACATTTACGAACAATGAACGAAATTGTTTAATTTTACTTAAAATAACCGTTCTTTTCAATTATTAAAACAAATAATATATTGAGGTATACCATTATCCAATTTTATGATATATATGTAATTTTTTAATAATCAATTTATATATCAATATTAAATATCTGGGTTTCGCCAGAAATTCTGATGCTTCTATATATAAATTTCATAATCCTTTATTTTTCATCGAAAACTAAATAAATTAGTGCTTGCACAAAAAACAAAATAAATTAAGCTTCCCCATTCTTAATTTTAGAGTGATTATTTTGATTTTCCTCACATTAAAATTAATTTTACATTTTCATTCTTTTATATTCATAAATAATTTACTTAATTTATAAAAGTTATAATTTAGTAACAAACTTCCAAATTGAGGAAATGCTTAAAATAAGATTAATGTAAAATATATTTTCATAGAAGTATTTATACTTTTTGAAATTATTATTATTTATAAATCTATATATTAAATTTATTTTTTATTAACGTATGTTATTTAAGGAGACAAAAAAATTTAACTAAATTACAGTCAATTTTGACATTTACCAAAAAATTTCAAAATATTTATTATTAAAGTAGACGTTCAAAATTATAAATTTTTTAAATATATAATGTAGAACTTCCAAAGCTAATCCCAAAATGAGAAAACATCTAAATATAAACTAATTTATTCATCAGTATTCAATAAAAATGAAATATTAAACATAAAAGTTAGAAATGTAATAAATATATTTATTGGTTTTATTTTATGTGATTTTATGCTGATAATAATAGTGATCTCAATATTTTCAAAAAGAAAAAGTAATAATTTTATTTCTCATAGAC
This sequence comes from Schmidtea polychroa, assembly GCA_959609185.1. NCBI lineage: Eukaryota > Metazoa > Platyhelminthes > Tricladida > Dugesiidae > Schmidtea > Schmidtea polychroa. Next base: position 21,692 of record CAUHTR010005497.1, on the reverse strand, counting down.
AGGATCAGGAGCAATAAGCCTTCAATATCAAGCTATCAATATGTGAAGGACGAAGGTATGAAATTAATTCAAGGTAAGATATAGTTATTTAGCCAATAATAATAATAATAATAATAATAATAATAATAATAATAATAATAATAATAATAATAATAATAATAATAATAATAATAATAATAATAATAATAATAATAATAATAATAATAATAATAATAATAGTTTGTCGACAATATAATGGTGCACGAAAAATATTTCAAACAATTTCAGGAAGAGAAAACACATGTTTTTGAATAACTTTTTAAGTTTCCACACATTCAAGATTTGTTTCAATCATAGCAAACTTTTTCTGTTTATCCATTGACAAAAGTTATTGAAATCGCCATAATTTCTTAACATTTAATTATAAAGTAAAATTATTATTCATTTTATAATGTATAATTATTTCATAAAAATTTCTTTTTATTAAAAATATTATTTTGCTTAATTTGCGTATGAATGCAAACAGAATTCCAATTCATAAATAATTATTTATTTATATTTAAATAATCTTTTTCATGAAATCTTTAAAAGTACTTTAAGACTTTTTAAAAAATCTTGAATATTAAAATTTTTTTGTAATTAAAATAATGAGTTCTTAATTTTCTGTAACTTTTTATCAAAATAGACTTTTCAAAAGAGTAATTTTCTTGCCGACTTTATTTAGATATGAAATTTCGATGTCGAGTTGAATTTGTAATTTTTGTGGTAATTTGTGTAATTAGTGGACAATTAAATTCTATCACCGAATTATAAGATATATTTGAAATTGCATATTCGGGAGATATTTAATTTATAAATCTAAATTGATTATTAAAAAATAAATTATTCTGTTTTTAAATATCTCAAATCTTTAATTTGTAAAACACCAGTGGTGGATATTTGCAAGATGTGTGCCGCACGCCTAGCGATATATTTTTTCATATTTAAATCTTATAGCAATTTTTGTTAGTGTTTATGAATATTTGCTTATTTTTTAAATTAAATGTAAAGTGGCAGATAGTTCAATGTGTAATAGTAGCACTTTTGTTCCAATTTTATGATACATATGTTTTTTAAACTTGTGGATTTACGATGATGCTAGTCTTATGAATACAGATAAAAGTAGAGCGTATAGTTCGATGTTTAACACTAACACATTCTTGTATATTTTATACTAACCCGAAAGTACAATTTCAATATATGATTGGGATCCGAACACATGTATTAGAAGAACCTAAAGCTAAACTTTACTTATATATTATAATGTTTATTTAAAATTTAATGTATTTGACTTATTTTGTAGAAAAATACTCTATTTTCAATTGAAATTTAAAAAATATATTTTTCGAGGAACAGTACTTTCCCTCCATGACACTCTCCTACCATGTTCTGTCAACAAACCCCTTTTATATTTGCGGAAATGATCTCTATTGTCGGTCTATCACCACAATCAGTGTCAAATACTATATATACTAAATGATAGTAATTATGAAATTGATATGATTTAATGAATTAAATAAATAATGTAAACAATTTGTTTTTAACCCCTTAACGCACGTTTTTTTTATACAACGGCAAAAATAAATCATTTTTTTTATTATTGATAATTAATATAAATTTATTACACTGCCCGAGATATAATCGTTAGTGAATCTTAAACAAAACTTTATATATCGTATACCCGAGTCTCGCTCGGGCATGTACAAATTTGCGAGTAACACTTACCCGAGTTACGCTCGGGCATGTTGGTTAAGGGGTATATAATTATTTCTATATAATTGTGATTTAAACTAAAATGTCATTCATAATACTCTTTTCTAATAAATATCAAAGTTGTTATGCACAATTTGAAATTTATTTAAATTTGTTGTTCTTTACAGTTGTTTCTGCTACATAATATTACTCAAACTCTTTAACAGACAAAAATTCCGAAATTCTTTCCTTAAAATTTTTTCATTGAATCAGAAACTAAACCTATTGAAGTTTGAAATTTATTCCAAAAGTTATTTAATAATTTGGTATGATTTAATTAATTTAGTTTATATTAATAAAAGAATACAATTGAATTAAAATTCATTCAGATTTATTCCATAATAAATTTATTTGGATATCTGAAATTAAATAGAAATATATAAACAATTGACATTATGGAGTAGAGATGGACAGTCTTTTCGGAGGACTAGTTATAACTTATAAGTGATAAACATTTAAATGTATTAAATTATGAACTTTATTGCAGGATAAAAATACATATATTAGTCATATAATTGAAACAATTGTGTATAAAACATGAGATATATTTATTAGTTTTTTGATGACCATATCTGAGAAAGTCTTTTCATGCATAATATAAGAAGAAAAGAATACCACACCTATTTTGCAAGAAATGATGTAAAAATAGGACATCTTTTATTAAAATATATTTTAAAATTAACAAGGGTCTGGAATTTAAAATCGTTTGTTTTATTAATTTTGTATTTTAAAACAAATAAATGAATAATAAGATTTATTAACTTTTAATATTACCCTGGAACCTTTAAAAATTTAAGATTGTTCATTTGGTGCCTTTTTATTACGGAATTTAAAAGAATAATTTGGCAAATTGAATTGATATACAAAAGTCTAAAATGTTTTTAGTGTTGACTTTTTTCAAAGGAGTGCTGAAATAAAATTTTAATGTCAAATTACATAAAATTACAAATATGGAAAATATCAAAATTCAGTAAACTTGTAGAAAGCGCTAATGAAACATTCGTTTTACGATATATTTCTACAGTGTTCCAGTCATTGTCAGGTAGGATAGAATAACTATAGATATTTTAGAACAAATTTATTTATTACAATTTTTTAATAACAATATTTTTTTAAAAATTATAATTTAAATAATAAATAATTTTTAATTTGTAACAAATATATTAAAAAAATTTTAAAATATTTTAATTATAATTTTAATTTTATCTTAGTATAACTAAGATAAAGTTAAATTTTTTTCTGAGACCAGGCTTAAAAGCAATCTATATGATATTCAGTGTTCCAGATAAATTATGCAATAAAGTTGATCCAACACTGTTGTATACTTACATGGCGTGAAGAGAAATCTCCGCGTCTCCTGCATAGTACTAATGAATACCAAAAGCTCGAAACTAGTCTTTTATTGGGACCTGTACTGTGTATCACAGACAAATCTTGCGTTGTTTATAATAAAAAAAATATAATAATAATAAAATTAATAATAATAATAATAATAATAATAATAATAATAATAATAATAATAATAATAATAATAATAATAATAATAATAATAATTATAATAATAATTACATAAATTTTACAAGTTATATTGCAATTTTTAATTGTCGAATAGAACTGATTTTAAATAATAATTATTATATTGATAGTTTTATGTTAAATGAGGTCAGCCATGAATTTTCGGATTTATTTCCTGGATCAGACAATAGAGTTGATTATATCTAATACAGTAATTTGAATTTTTATCTTTTTTTAATCTCAAATACGATATGTTGAATAGTAAAATATTGAAAAAAATAACATAATATTATACATGTTTTAAATTATTTCTTCCTATATGCGGACTTATTCATCTAATTTTGTTATCTTTTATGTGTTTCTATTTGATGTTTAACTGTATAATAATAACAATACAACTTATTGTTTGTTTATATTGTTATCATTTTATCAATTACTTCGGTGAAATAGAACATTTTCAAATACAATAATACTTATGAATAAAAGGTATGATTTTATCGTTAAATATTAAAATATAGATTAAATTAGATAGCTATAAATAAATATAAATAAAATATGAATGAAAAATGATAAAAAATATATGTATAAAAACTATATAATTTAGAAAAGGTGTATATAAGATAAAAATAATATAAATAAATGATTGGAATTTTGATTTGCATTTATCTAATAAATATTATTATATTTACTAGTTAACTCTTATTTATCTATTAATAATAATTTAATTATCTAATCGTTGATTTTACTCCTTGTAATTAGATTTGCAATAGGAAAAGCATTTCTACATCAAGGAATGAGCCGTTATATTTAACTCATTGAAATTTCAGGAAAGAAATTGAGTCAAGTTGAAATATACATAAAATGATCTCAAAAAAAAATTATTTTATTACAATAATTAAATATCTAATAGAAACTTTCTCGCTTGACTTAGTTCGTTGGTTCTTAACAGAAATTTTGTCATAAATTTCATTAAAAATTACTTATTGACATTTGTGCAGTGTACTTTTATGAATTTTTACAATAAAATTATAAACAAATATCCAATTAAGAATTATTTAAACATGGGAAGAAAGCCGAAAGGTCTAGACAACTCGTGTGGAAAGCAATTATTTGCATGAGCGGACTACCTCGGAACGAAAAATAAAAGTTTATACATATTCATTGCATCTGTAAATTTTATTTTATTAATTGAATAAAATAAACAAAATCACTTATTGAATTCCTAATATTATTTGACTAAAGTTTTTAATCTAAATATTAGATTATTTTCCGAAAAAAACTTTAAAATATATTAATGATACTTAAGGAGATAGGAAAATGAGTTTTTTTTTAAATATTTTTTTCGTTTTAATAATTGATTTGTATCAAATTCCTAGCAATCCGTTTCTTTTAATATTTGAAATATATCTCACCATTTTTATAATATCACATTTTCTAATTTTAAGTTGAATTCTAAAATGTTAAAAATGAATTGACAATAAAAATAATAGATTTGTAGATTTACTCAGTAGTAGGTAAAAGTAAAATTAAAAACAGTGATAATCCATCATGTAAGTCAAAGTCTTTATAACAAAAAATATTTCTTATGAACTCACGATGACACATTTTTATTTTTAAAATATTTTCAATGTCAGAACAAAGTCCTTTAGTAATGAAATTGTAGACAAGTGGTTGTGAATTCCAAGTTGTATTACAGACGTGCTATTATTATTATTATTATTATTATTATTATTATTATTATTAATATTATTCCCTTTTCAATTACTATTCATCCTGAAGAGTTTCAATAAGCAGCCAAAGTTATTGTTGTAATATTGAATGATTGATGTCGCTGTACATTGGTAAGCCATTGTGTTGATCAATAAAAGTTTATATTGCATGGGTTTCATTGTTGTTACCCGAAAAAACACTTAAAGTAAGATTTCATATTTCACTTACAGCCCCAACGATAATAATAAATATTAATATCACAAAACTGCTTATTATTTCTCTTCAACGATCAAATATTTTCAATATAATTCCTTAAACGCTAATAAATTGGTAATTAAATTTAATTTCTACAAATATATAATGTAGAATAAATAAAAACAATGAAGCTACTATTGAACAATTGCTTCATCAAAGTAACAATAATATTAATTGGCCGCTCAGTCAATAAAACTCTTAGTAAAATTTTATAAATTAAAGAAATAGGCAAAAAATTACATTAATCATATATTTTTCATTAAGTCTGTAAGTTTATAAATTGTGTTTAGCAAATTATACAATACAATTATACCAATGATCTTTCTAAGTATAATCAACTGTCTTCATTGTGAAATGTGGAACAATTTACTGTTGTGTATAAATTAACAATAATTACCCAATTAGAGGATGTGGCGCAGATTAAGGCAAATATAATTTAGTAAAAATGAAAATTATAACTTAAAAAACAATATTAGTGTTTTACCTAGTGTAGAATTATGAAGTTTTACTTAAATTATTTACAGTGTTAATAAAATTTTGGAATAATCTTTGTTTAAATTAAAAATTAATTTTAATTTGTCATATAATGAAATAATAAAATAATATTCATTTGAGTTTTGATAATACATTTAAAGTTATTTTAATAGAACTACAATAAATTAATAAATTGAAAATCTTTCTATAAATGTAAGAATGTAAATATTTATTTTTTAAAGTAATTAATTTTATTTAGGTAAATTAATTGAATTAATAATTTATATTAATAAATTAATTAACTGCTTTGCAAATTTCTCAAAATTAAAATGGGATTTATTAAAGTTAATGTATTAAATTGAAATATATGTATGGATTTAACAGTTATATATTTCTCTTCTCAAATGTTTAAATACACTTAATATCTTAAGGATTATGTTAAACAACAATTGTGAGTAACCTTGAAACTAATCTTCCGTTAGAACTCTCATCGTATATCACACTAGACGCTTTATTTTACAATTTTTTAAATAGAATTGAAAAGGCAAAAAATAAATAACAATAATATATTGTGTCTGTTCGTCACATATATTCAAATACTCAAAGATTCAAGTAGGATGTTAAGATCAAAGGAATCCGACAGTGAGACAATTGATAAATATAAGGAGCCATCATCAAGCTAACTATTCTAAAAAACTAACTATTTGTTCTTTTGAATTATTGAAAAATATGATTCAATCTTCTTTGTAATTCACCCTGATCATTTCATGGGTTGAAAATGTAAATATATAATATTTTCCTCAATTTCAACTACGAGCTTTTTAACTGCAACAACTTTAATATACGCTATTGGAGCTGGAATTACCGCGGCTGCTGGCACCAGACTTGCCCTCCAATTGATACTTGATAAAGTATTTAAAATGTTCTTATTGCAATTATAAAACCACTAGGGCCCATATTGTTATTTTTTTATCTTTTCATTTAAATTCAATGTTACGTGACTTGATTGATTTCTTCTGGCAGTATATTTTTAAAATTTCTAATATTTTTATATTACCTGGCAATTTAAATTAACAAAATTGAATTTGTCAAAATGATGTTAAAACAAAATGAATTTAATTATAATAATAAATAAATATTGTTATTTTATTTCTATAAAATAAATAATAATTAATATGAATAATATAAATTCAAATTATGAAAAATACATATTATTTTTTTTGAATAAATTTTATTTCTGTACAATTACATATTGGTTTTTCATAAAAATATTTAGAATATCGTGCAATTTTAAAATTTTCTGATTGCATTCTGGGGTGCCGAAAATAATTTGAAACTAAAATAACCCTTCATAGTATTTACCCACTCAAGCTCTATATAAACATAAATTTTTCTATTAAATTGTACCATTGTAAAAAAAAGTTTTTTTAAATTTATATTTAATTATTTTAATAATTATTTGTTTGCTCAAATAAAAATTGGTGATTCAAAATTAATCTGACTGTTTGTAAATGAAATAAGATAAAATCTTAAAACTCAGAGAGATATAAGTTGATTAAATAAAACATTTAATTAATTAGAAACAACTGTCAATTAATGGGTCTGCAGTCAGAAAATGAAATTTGTTTAAAATGTAGAATGAAATATATTATTATGTTTTATTCGGAGGGAAAGGTTCATGAACACGCGCAGACATCCATCAATTTAAATGCAATGTTCATTTAAACGTAAATTAGATTTTTTTGTTATAATCGCTGTTGGAACATATTTATGTTGTCATACAAATGCCATAATTCTTATTCGTTTTTCATTTCAATTGATGGAAAATTTATATAATTTCATTGATAGTTTGAATATAAATTTTCTAAAATTTCAATTTACGAAAATCCTACAGTTGAAGTTAAAAATAAAAAATAATATATTTTGTGTCAAGATGACTCTAAAAATTATGAATTTTTGAGATCAACTTTATTAAAACTATACCTTTTCCACAACTGAATAAATTCAAAGGATTTGGACAAATCACATTTATCGCTAAAATGAAGTAGCCGCAAAAGTAGCAAATATTTGTCTCTTGACATTATCTGTCCAAATGCTGGAGTTGATCGAAGCCACTCTTGAGACCAATAATCATTCAAACAGGTTTTTTTCACTTGAGCCATTAAAATATTTATAGCAAAAAAGCAATATAGTTCTTTGGAATCTGTCTTCTTCCACCGTTTGAGATGCGATTTATTTTTATTTGAATTTTGAGTCATAACAAATTGAAAGTATGAGTTAGTTTCCTCAGCAATTTTTTTCACTATATCCTCGGTAAAAAATATTGTGAAACACTCTAATTCCGTGGAAACCAGCGTTACCTACTGTAGGACCTTAATGTTCGATATTAAAATTGTGAATTTTTGGTGTAAAAGATGTTCCGTCCTTCCATTTATATTCGTTATTGATCTGATCTCTTTTCTTCGTTTAGGCTCTTCAGTATAATCATCTGAATTATCAGAATCATTGGTTGCCTCATCATCGTTGCTGTCTTCTTCTCATTATTATTATTATTATTATTATTATTATTATTATTATTATTATTATTATTATTATTATTATTATTATTATTATTATTATTATTATTATTATTATTATTATTCCCTTTTCAATTACTAGTTTCTAAAATTTTATTAATACCATTTAAACTAATAACTTTTAAAAGAAAAATAAATTTTATTTTATAGAAAAATAATTTCTTTGTTTTAGTTTTTAGCTGTCTCTGTTTATTAATTTTCAAACCTTAGCAACATAAAATTAAATGAAGACTGTATAATGCATTATAATTTAAACAAGAAACTAATGAAAGTTTTAAATTACTTGAATAAAATATTTCTAATTTATTGCAATTTATTTAAATAATAATTTAATTGACATTTTCTATACTAAAAGAAAAATATTGCTAATACCATGTTATCCAAATGATAATCTTTTCTAATTTAAATAAATCTATTAAATTATTCTGAATGTTATTTTGTCAATAATTTATATTTAAAATTTTATAATATTATACAAAAGTTATCAAAATAATCAAATAATTTAATTATAAAATTAATATGCTTAATTAATTATAGTATATATGAAAATGAAACAGCATGCAATGACGTAAATGTGTTTCCCCAGTCCAGCCCTCATTATATACTATATATATATATATATATATATATATATATATATATATATATATATATATATATATATATATATATATATATATATATATATATATATATATATATATATATATATATATTATATACTATACATTCTTCTTGTAATTGATTACTACTGACTTATTATTGCAAAGTAAAAATTGCATTCAATAAATACTTATTGTTGATCAGTTTTATTATTTTTATATATTATTAAATATTACTATTGTTATGTTTGACTTTCAGAATGACAACTTAAATATTTTTACTTTTATATCTAATTATGGTTGAAGTAGATGAAATTGTTAACAACAACAATATTTGATCTTTGAAAAATAATTTAAATATATAATAAGTCACAACTTTTAAAGATGTAAATACATTTACTTCAAATGTTTAGAAGAACCAATAAATTATTTGTTGTAATTTTACATATATCATATTTAATGAATTTCTAAGTTTAATAAATTTTTTCTTTATCTTTAATCTTTTTACGAAATAAATCTCTTACTATTGATATTTATTGTTAAACAATAATTTATTGAAGTCAATATAGTGAAACAAAATTGATTTTAACTCTTATATAGATTTTTTGTACTATATATTTACCAAAATATTGGCAGGATCAAGGGAGCGCCTAATATTTATGAAAAATATTTTTATATCTTATCTAGCGAAGATATTTTTAATAATTAAATACGTACTAACAAATTGAAAATCTATATTTATTACATTTCTCGGGTAGTTTATGGAGTATTTTCTATGACATGCGGCTTTCAGTTTGTCCAAGGTTCTGCAAAGAAAACCAAAGACTGAATAAGCCAAATTACTAAATTTTAGACCATTTTAAGGTCAAATTTTGTTACTGACTCATTATTTTACAGAAGAAAGACATATGAATCATCATTTTACGCAACAAAGACATGACTCATCATATTTTAAATTTGAATTTCCAAAGGTCAAATAAGGTCAGACCTTCAACCAAGAGTATTATTCGAAAGGTCTTGAAGAGCTCTATCCAATCGTCATACCCTCGAAGGTCTAAGGTGTAAAACTATATATTTTCTAAGAATATATCCACGAATCAGTTGGGTGAACTTTTAAATATTGATAAGCTAAGAACATGGTGGTAAGATAAATTTGTATGAAAATTAATATATTGAAATTTGTGATTTAGTTTAAAAGATATATCCAATTGCTTGAATATCATTAGAGGAATCGATTACAGTTAAAGAAAATTCATATTTTTGATGAATTTTCACATTTTCTAAGAGAATTTGCTGAATTAAAGAGAGAGATACGACCTGAAATGGGTTGATTCTTTGGTGAAATTGTCAGTTGTATATTTAAAGGGGTAGAAATATTTGGTGAGGGATCGGTTAATGTTTTGAATATCTGTATTTAAATATTATTATTGGTAAAAATCAATGTTTCAATTAGTATTTAGCTATGAATCAATAATAGTTCCTGTGAAATTATAACGTTTTAGTTTGTGATGAATGTTATTGCACAGTAATTTAGACACGGTAAAGATTTTATTAATAAAAATCGCCATTCGTACATCTTTTTCACTATATATTTCGATAGCATCACTATCAACATCAGGTTAAATACATTCACTAAGGATGAATAACTATAACTATTAATAATATATAAACAAATTATAAAATCTATAAATTTTAAATTATATATTAAAATTTTAAACAATTATTTTTTAAAAATAATTTTAATAATCAATTAAACTTTTAAAATTATTTAAAATTATTATTTTAATTATTTTTTTAATTATTTAATAAAACTATTATTAATATACATCACTATACAAAAACTTAATTAAAAACATTCAACACATACGTATTCACTGCATTCTGCACATTGATTTTAGGATTAAAAGTTCTTATCAATAATTCTTCACATATCACACGTTCAAAACAATTATCAAAATTTTTTGATAAGATTTTAAAATCAGACATTCCTAATTCTCTCATACAGACTTTATCATGATCCTTAATATTGGACACTCCCTTCGGTCGACAGTGTTCTTGAACTCGAGTACAGAGATGACGGGAAGTCTCTTCAATGTATATGGCATTACACCCATTACATGTGAATTGATAAACGATATCCGAACACAATCCAACCGGCGTTTGAGATTTACTAACAAACATACTACGTACTTTGCACGATTTTGAAACAATTCTATAATTCAATGTACCCAGCTGTTTACCAATCTTTCTTTTGAAATCTTTATATCCTTCAAAATACGGCAAAACTATCGTATATTTTGGCTCATCTTGTTTGTTAGTATCAATATCATATTCACTACATCATTCGACATATCAGTCAATTTACATTCATTCATACTATGATCCTTAGCATTTTTTATACATTTATCAACAGTCTCTTTCAACGTTAACAATAAAAACCGTTTTGAGTAGCCATTCTTTACCAGTAATTCAACTAATTTAACTACACTTTTTACTGAATTTTTAAAAGTGGAAGATAAGCACCATGATCGATAAACCAATCCTTTCACCATGTTTTTTTTATATTTAAATTCACAAAAACTCTCGGGTAGAAAATTTCTCATTATATTAGAAAAGAATTGTAATCCTATATGAACATGTATTTCTAACTAATATACATAAGTACCTTAATTGGTTAAATAATAACCAATTGATCATGTTTCTATTATAACTCTGACTCCTTTAAATATTTTTGCCTCGAACTAAGATAAAAATTTACTCCAAATGATAACGAATTTCTACCAAAATTATCAATGAATTGCTGAATGTTGTAATTAATGACCATGTATTTCTCACGAAGGTATATAAATTATATTAACCATTGTAACGAACATTAGATGAATAAATTACCTTTTGCTAAATATAATTTTAAATGACTAAAAATGACAAAGTTAACTAACAAATTAGTCACTCGAAATAAGAATTCGGTAATATATTCTAATTATTCACGAATTTCTGATATATTACCCAAATGATCATCCATTTCTCACTAAATTACCTAAGAATTTCTTACTAATATACATGTGCTTTAATTTACTAATTAATATTAATATACCCTTGCGACATGTTGAATGTGACCAGCACCCTTACGACAAATACCCATAGGGGGAACAAAATATCTTGTCGGATAAACTCTGACTATATATAAGAACTTACAATATGCTACCCAAATGCTCTTTATTGATTAATTTGTTCTATATATCAAAATACTGATATTCATATATTAACTAAAAAAATACTCAAAATGTGATTTTACTATATTACCTAAGAATTCAGTTACTTAAATATTTTACTGAATGATACCTTAAATGATATTGTTTTAAATATACATATGAATTGATTTTTAAAATAATCATGTTTTTCTATCAAACATAAATTGAATATAAATTTGCTGAATGATACTCAAATGAACATGTTTCTTGCTAAATGTCCTAAGAATTTACTAAATAGTATCTCCAAATGATATTTCGCAGCAAGTTATATAAAATCTCTATGAATGTTTTCCTCAATATAAATTGTTAAGTAGTTCCTAAAATAGTCACAAAGAATTGTCCTATGAATTTTATACGAAACTACCCCCAATTAATCATATATTAATAATTTTAAATATTATGTTTCTAGTTTTTCTATTTATGTTTCTAGTTAAATAATTGAAACAATTGGTATTACTATGAACTATATAAAAAATTTGTTATGAATCCTAGAATATTTCAATTAAATGGTACAGCCCAAAACATGGATTTCTGACTAAATTGGTAAATTTGTCTGGAAATATTTTACTTATGTTTTTCTTAAATTGTATGGTATTGTTAAATATTTTAAAATAATAATAAAACTTCGAAAATAAAATAATAATAATAATAATAATAAGAACTTTAAAAATAATAATAATAATAATATTTGATAAAAATGTTCGTGCAACTAATGAAAATGAAAATATATATACGAACACATTCGTATGATTATTATTTTATAATTAAAAAATAACAAAACAACTTGTGGGTCACTTGAATTCGTTGCGTGGGTCAGTGTTCGCCGTCTCTGAACAAGGTAATAACAAACAATAAATCAGAAACACACAATAAAAGACATATGAAAAGAAATACAATTACTTACAACAAGGTACCAACAACTAGTTAATAACAAATAAATACCAACAACAAGATAACAACAATTAGGTACTTACATAAATGTACTTACAAACAAATACCAACAAGCAGGTACCAACTGTTGGGGTTTGGACGACCGTAATTGTGGTCTATAAATTTTCAAAGAAATTATAAATAGAACATTTAACTAAAAATAGGAATAAATTATTGCCTTAAATAGTTAATATAAGTAGCTAAAAATAGTAATTAATTTTTGCTAAAAATAATAATGAGGAAACTGAATTTATTATAAATATAAAATTATAAAATTTTAGTATTGGACTTCAAAAGAATTGTAGTTTAAATTGCATAAGTTTTTCTAGGATTATAAAGATTGAATTCATTGTTCGTCGATATGTTCGATTGTTCAGGATCCATTAAGCCATTTTTACTGTAATTCTAGAACATTTCTCTGATGATGAGACTTTTTCATTGAACATGACTTTTGACATTTTTGACCATCTTTATTAAAGCGTCTGCGTAAATAATATAAAACATTGTTTGAGTCTGCATATAAACTTCTTTGATGCATTTAGTTTTGATTGAAGAAATTGAACTTTGCTTATATCACCTGAAATACTGAAATACTGCTATATAAAGATTTGTGGATATTGCTAAATGTAACAATTATTCAACTGTCCTTCAATAAAATAGAGGTAAGGCTTGTGAATAAAGGGAAATATATTGTTTTCTCAGTATTGATATTGTTCAATTCTACAAAATTTGAAAAACCTTTATATGGCTGTTCTCGTCAGTCACATTTCTGACACCAATGTTGTTATTCATGAAATTTAATATTTAAATAAATAATTAATTAAATAAGAACTAACAATTTCAAAATCTATATCTTATTACATTTATTAAATAAAATTATATTTTTTTATATTTTAAATATTGATTATCGACAATAATATTATTACGTTTATATTAAAATGTAATGTATTTGAAATTTATTGAATAAAGTAAAAGATTTAGTTCATCCACAGGTACAAATAATCATAGGATACATATATACAAATTCAAATTTATTAAAATTTTAAAAGAATGTTTTAATAAAAAACAAATTGTTTTTCTATGATAGAAATTCTATTAGTTAAAATAATAATAATAATAGTAATAATAATAATAATAATAATAATAATAATAATAATAATAATAATAATAATAATAATAATAATAATAATAATAATAATAATAATAATAATAATAATAATAATAATAATAATAATAATAATAATAATAATAATAATAATAATAATAATAATAATAATAATAATAATAATAATAATAATAATAATAATAATAATAATAATAATAATAATAATAATAATAATAATAATAATAATAATAATAATAATAATAATAATAATAATAATAATAATAATAATAATAATAATAATAATAATATCAAAAGTAATAATAATTATAAATATCAATAATAGTTGTCAGTTGTAGTCCCTTTAAGACAATAGTATGCTCATTTGGGTGTAAATTTTAATTATTTTTGTAATGCTGACATTTGAAGCCAAAATTCTTTTAGAAACTTCAGAATATTTTCAGGAGGTTAATTTTTTCAAAAGCAAATCAAATATTAAATCAAAACCTAATTATCATGTTTATTTAAAAAATATTAATCATTTATTATTTAATAAATAAAGATCATTAATTATTTTTAAGGCTTTAATGCTAATTGTTACTAATAAAAATGTTATTCTGATTTTATTTTTAGAATTTCAATAATAGTTTTATACTGAACACGATAAATTTCTTTTATAGCATGGGAGTAGTCCAGTGAGAATTGTCGGACGCTTACTTTTCTTGCAATATTTGTATAAATTTGTTTCAATTTTTCAAAGTACAGTCTATATAAACAGACAGTGAATAATGTTTTAGGAAATAGTAAATGTAGTATATTAAATGTAGAGTAATCTAGATTTCTTTATTTTTAATTTAATTAACGTTAATATATTTAGTGTACTAAATTTGGCATTAAAATACGGAAATATTGTCATATTTCTTTATTTTCAGAAAATATTTTGATTGACACAATTTGTTTTAAACGAACTAAATTATAAGATAAATTTGATAATAAACAATACTATTTTTGATACATTTTTTCAAATTCAAATATTGTTTTTCAATCTTTAACAAAATTTTTTTTTAATATAAAAACAATATCTGACATTAACTAAAAATTGCTTACAAAATTAACACACAATTAAAACAAATGAATTTCATTGGAACTACCAATATAGACAAATACACTTATTAAGAGAATTTATACAAAGAATAAATAAAAAGAATAATACAAAAGGAGTAAATGAATATATATCCATTCTTTACAGGTAATTTTTGTTGTTAGATAAAAAATTACTATTTGATCAAATTTATTTCTTTTTTCTTAATTTTCATAACTTCACAAGTAATTATTTCCCCAGCCTTCAAAATTGCAACTTTATATTATCCACTTCAGATGTTTTTTATTCTGACTGTCTAATATTTGATGTGATTTACATTGCCAAAGAGCATATTAATTTTTACATTCGATTTAATGGGGAAATGTTAATTTTTAAATAATGATCATACGTGATCATACATCTTTCTTTAAAAGTTGCTTTAAACTACTTATTAATTTTAGTAAATGTTTTTTATAATATTAGGTTGGTGGATAAATTCGTCCTGTTTTAGTATGAATCTGCTATTTGCACTAAGTAATGAAATAAATTTGCATTAATTATATAATAACATGTGATAACTTTTGCTGTTGTTCATCGAAATTAGTTTTAATTATTAATTACCTAAAAAGTGGTGTTTTTCAAAAATTACAAACAAATTAACTGCCAGAACAAAAGGAGCATTTGTTTTAGGTTGTTTTTTTTTCCAGAGATGGAAATGTGCTACCCACACAAAAAAGGAATATCTGCGATGTGTATGGCAATGATGCCTTTTATGATTCCATGTGTCGTAAGTGCTTTCGACATTTTAATCAAAAAAATTAAATCTTCTGGGAGACAGGTCGACATTCCGGAAAATGAAATAATGTTGCTAATCGAAGCTGTTCGATATAAGACATTTCAAGAGATCAGTGAAATTCTTGAAATAAATCATTCTACGGTTTACCAGCGATTGCGCAAACTTGATATGGTCAGAAAGGTCGATGCATGGGTACCGCATGATACAACAGAGAAAATTATTGAATAATTTTGTATGAGCTCTTATCTGAAAACGACATCATAAAGTTTAGATATATACTGCTCAGAACTAAATGAACTGAAGCTAGCCATTGAATAAAAGTGGCATGCATAAGCCGACAAAAAGGGTATTGTTCTCCAGTAAGACATTGCAAAGGCCACCCCATTACCACCAATTTAGATCACTTCAAAATATCTTAGGTGATAAGACATTTTGTATTTCTTCAGCCAGAAACCCCAGAGGTTCCATGAGCGCGGTATTTTACAACTGCCGGAGAGATGAAGGAAGGTGATTGAACAAAATCGAAAATACTTTACTGATTAAATGTGATTTTTAATAAATAAATTTTTAGTTTCATTTTCTTCTAAAAAACCGGACGAATTTATGTACCAACCTAATTCATATTTTTGTTTATTTATTGTTGTAATTTTGTAATCTATTAAAAATTATTAAAACAAATAATAGTATTTAACAATTTCTTTTATGACAGATATCAATCATTATGTAACCTACTTTTGATATCAGTGCAACAAGACGTATCCGTCATAGTTAATTCTTTTTGTCGATTGTGATTGAAACCTAATAAAAAGAATTAGTTACCTTAAATCCATTTTTTATTTTCATTAAACTATTCTTTTATCTTGACTTGAAAATTTGCACCAATCACAATTATAATTATAATTATAAATAAATTAATAAAACAAAAATTCAATTAATCTTAATTTTATTAAAATTATTTAATAATTAAGAAAAAATTATGAGGGTTTAAAATATTCTATAGGATAGTAAATGTATTGATATTATAATTTAATTTACTTCTATTTATAAATATTTTTTATATTAATTATATTTACATTATAATTGATATTTTATTTAATTTTTAATCTGAAAATTAAAATTTATTAAATAATATTATTAGAAGCTGCTAACACATCTTCTAAATTATTTTTTTAAATCTGGTTCAAAAGTTAACGTTATAATTCCAAGTATTTATTTAATGAAATATTGTATAATTTTCAAACAAATTTCAGCGTTGAATAAAATATTTTCAAATCCATTTATTAAAATTTCGATATTTAAAATATATTTATTTAAAAATTATTCACTAAGAAAACTTCTTTCAAAAAGCTTGTTTAATTTTTCAATTCAAAAATTTCAACTTAAAAAATCCAATTTAAAAATTATTTTAAAAGTTATTTTAATAGTCAATTATTTACAATTTAAAATTATCTTAATAAATCATTGAAATATTTGATTCTCAGCTGAAAACCTTCCGCAAATATAATTAATACACTTTGAAGAAGCATTTAACATTTTCCGATGAATATAATTGTATTTATTTAGTTATAAAAATTGAAGCGAAAAAATCTCCAATTCTTGATCAAGAATTCTCACTTCGATGTGTTACAACATTTTCATCAGTTACCTCAGATTCGTCAGTATTATGGATGCATAATGATTCTGACAAGTCCTCTTCTCAGAAAGACAATGTAGAGATTACAATGCAATGGTTATCGAACAATACGTTATCGAGTATTCTTTTCATACCAAAATTGACAGTCGAGCATAGGGGAATTTGGTCGTGCGTACAATATTCTCGATCAGCAGTCAATTTTAATTTCAGATCAAATTATATTTTAACAATTCAAGGTTAGGTTTTAAATTTTAAATTTAGAATATAATATCATATTATATACTTTTGTTTTAAGGAAGATTTTTAAATTTCGTTTTCCCTGTAAGTTAAATACAAGAATTTACTATGACATACTAATGCAAATTGAATAATCATGTGGCAATATCTGTAAAATGTAATGTATAGGAGTGTATAGCGTGTATAGGAAAAAAAACAGAAATAGAAAATATAAAGAAAAACCTAAAAGTATAATAAATTTTGTATGCAGCTATGTATTTATGGTTATAGATGCAATGTATTTATTTGACATTTATAACATTTCTTTTGTTTTTACATAACCTTGCTCTTGCCCTAAATGGTAGGTGTTAATATTATTTTCTATTTACTCATTTTTAAACCGGAAGTTGTTCACTTTGCTGTTTCATGTGATTTTTGGCATTTCTGACATACTATTTAAATTTATATTTATAATATAAATACCTCACTTTGCGTTGATTCGGTTTTTGCATTGCTTTTGTTTGCAAAGCATATTATTTTGACGCACAATGTTTTATTTGGATTTAAATTGTTTCGTATTGTGTTACGTTTTTATTTGTAATTTTGCATTATTTTATCATTCTTAGTGTTAGAAGCTATAATATTCAATTCTTCTGCCATCAAATAAATTACTAAGACTAAATAAATTCAAAATTATATTTCATTTAATCTGCTTAGATAAACAAATATTCTTGAGACATTTTCTTTTTATAAATTTTACTTTCAACCAAATATCCACATACCACATTCATACTTGAATTGCAATTTTATTAAAAATTATTTTATTTCAAAATTAAAATTAAAAAATTCATTTTAATTTTAAACCATTTTAATTCTAATATATTTTCAATAAATTAAGTTTCACTTTTAATTTTACAAAATTTAATCATGAAATAATTTTAATTTAGCATTTTAATTTTAACTTCTCACACTCAGTAATCTTAATATCGAAAAAATAATATTGTGAAACAATTAAAATAAAATAATGAGAGTGAAAATCCAATATAAAAATCCAAATACAATTTCACATGAAAAGTACATGAAAAATGTTGCTTCAATTTGCCTTATTTTAATTTGTGTGACATTTTTGCAGAACCAATTATGGCAGCAACGTGAGGTATTGGTAGATTTAAATAACACTGCAAATGAATGCATATTTTGAAACCTTTGAAACAATTTTCATAATATTCTTAAACGAAAAGTATAATGCTTTTTAACGCGGTAATAAGTTCTATTCAGTATTATCCAAAAGTACATTTTATTAAAGCAGAGTTGTCCCTAAAAAATTCGTATGTCAGAATTTCTTTTGATTGCATACATAATTAGTGAATTCCAAGGTGATTTGATGATCCCACCTAAACCTTTAGTGCCTGTCTTTATATTACTGTCAAATTTTCATTGTGAACTAGAGAAATTTTCATTTTGCAAAGAACATTCCCTAAAATTCCTAACATTATACCATTGGTATATGATTATTTTAATTTTTTTCATAAATGTGTTTTACATTTTCGAATCTCCTTTTATAGTAACTTTAATTCTGATAACAGTTGAAACATAAATCTTCATTGATGAGGCATACTTATACACTAATTATAACGGGTTACATAATATAACATAGGGGTCAGCGTAACCATATTCCACAACAATTACATTCCATAAGAGAATGTTGGATTTAACGTTCCATGAAAAAGACTTGAGTGTAATAAAAGAAATATATAAATGAAGGTTAATCTATGTCAAAATCCGAAAAATAGCTAAATTACTGAGCTGGTATACTCACTAATTGGTTAAGGCAAATTAGATTTCTGTTAGCAATAAAATAAACTTAACTGTAAGGGAAATAAATACTCAACAAAAATACGTTGCTGTTAGAGTGACCACAATATTAAACAAATATTTTTGAAAACTCTACAATAATAAATAGCAGCTCGTATTGAAATAAATAATAATTCTTTCCATTTTAAATTCAAAAACATATGAAAGGAAAAATACTCAGTCTCTGTCTATTATCTTGTCTTGTGTAATTCTTCTAATTTTTGCTTAAATATTCTTCCTTTTGAACAGTTGATAATTTATTCCCTCGTGAAGTAATATAGAATTTCAAGTATTTCTTTCAATGGTTTAAATTATTATACTGTATTTTCTAGTATATTTTGTGATAAATAAATTGACTTCATCAAAATAAAATCAATAAATAATTCTCATTTAAACAAAAGGATAATTTGCACAACAACATTAAATTTATTGTTTTAATGAGAAATGGAATTAGCTTTAAAAATATTTATTTTCAATGCTTTCATTTATCGTCGTTTTGTGATATAATAAACTGATATTTCTTTGGAACTTGCTTCCTAACCTTTTGTTTAATCAAGCTTGTTTATAGTAATATTAATATTAATTATTATTATTTATTACTTAATGTAATTTTTTTACGTGTTATATAATCTAGAAGTGTTTAGAATTGCAATTCCAAAAGTATCATTTGCAGAACAAATAAATAAACTTATTAAAACCATAGAAATATGATAGAATTCCCTACAAATATTTTCAATTGATGGGCATAATAAGCTATTAAATTAAGGAATGTTGAGAAAATTCTGAGAAATATGCCCAATTCATATTTGTAGAGAAATTATTTTCTGATAAAGACAAATTGTATACAATTTCTTGAAAAGTTCATATTATCTCTGGCTTAAATATCATAGAAAATATATTGTATTTCTTATCACAAAATTGTTATAAAGAAGAAAGTTTAATAAAAAATTAAATTGGTTATACCGATAAATATTCAAATGTAGTTAAACAAAATTATATAAAGTATATAATTATTAAATTTTGATGTTAACTACTAAAACATGAAACGACATAATGATATTGTTGTTTACAGCCTCTAGAATCCAGCGTTTGTAAATATTGATGATTAACATAAAGTTCACCGGTATTGTAAGAATAAAGATTGAAACGTCGCAACCTGAAGTGCTAGAAAATTTGAGCAATAACTGGATGAACGAAATGAGGAACAATTTCCATTGTGATTTTAAGATATGTATCAGCTAATATAAGTAAAAAGCAAATAGTGTGATTTTAAAAATGTATTCTTGTTTAAAACAATATTATTAAAACTGTTTATAATTTTGGTTTTTGGTGGAGGAATGAATTCACTACAGTTTTGAAGGTATGAGTGTAGAAATTGATTGACTATGAATCAGTAAATATATCGATGTTTATTCTGATATTCAAGAATGATATTGGTATATATAATTTTGTGGAGTTTTCTGTCATTGGTTAATGTATCCACACACTGTATAGATTAGCCAATGATATTCTTAATTTTACAAAGGTTTTGGCGCAATTAGCATTCCGTCCTTTCCAGACAATTTCCGTGTTATTTTTCATTTATTTTAGACTATAAACACAAATATATTTTAAAACTTTAGATCTTTGAGAAAATTCATACATTAATCCAACAATTTACTGAATTTTTTGATGGTACATTAAGTTATTTTAGCTTCATTATTTTTTCAGTTAATTGATACTGAATTTTAGTTTCCTGTGTTAATGGGATTTGATGTGGACAACATTACTGAATGTTTCTGCTTTAAATTTATATTTTATTCCTAATTATCGTTAATATTTTTATTAAATTCTATATATTTATATAGGCAGTTGTATTTATTCAGGAATTTTAATAGATTCATTTAGCAAATTTAAGATCCTAATATATTGAATGTTTGACTGCAGG
>CAUHTR010005496.1:0-15685 GCA_959609185.1 Schmidtea polychroa | reverse complement strand
TTAATACCGAACCAATTTCCTGTTTCATACTCTTTTTAAAGATGCAGTGTTGGGATTTAATAAATATAAGATTGAGGGCGGAAATAATACATTCATTCACAAGGCATTAATAGAAACTATTTTAAATTACAATTCCGATACTAAAAATACATGTCTTACCCTATGGGTATTGCAGCAGCAGATGATGAAAGAAAAAAGTGGGTAAAAGGCTCAAAGGTTTTCACCATGTTGCTCATCATTACAACTTGATTTTATGGATCACCGAAATATTTACTACCGGGAGTTAATGTACATATTAGACTGAAAAGGTCTGATTCTGCATTATCTCTTACTAGTGCAACTACTACACCAATATGTCATTAGTGATGCAAAATTATTGGTGAGAAGAGTTCGAGTAGACCCTCTGTATTAGGCAGGTCATCAATTGGGTCTTAATTCAAAACATGCAATTTATCCTTAAAAACAAAGGAAATTGTAAAATTTGCTATTGCTAAAGGTGCTTCATCATTCTATAAGAACAAATATTTGGTGACAGAGAAATTGCCTATTTTATTCTGATAACATTTTCAAAGTGAAGACATATAATGGATCATATACTGCGTCCAGCTCAATTTTCAAAAACTTGTGGTGTTACATCATTGACTTTGTCGAAAATACAGATTATAGAGAAACATATATTCAGATTTCGAGAATGACAATTACTGCGCGACATATATGCAGAGTATTGTAGAAATCTGGGTTATTTAGATAAAAATTTGATTGCGGAATAACTCTTGAAGATTTTAAAAGCAAATACCATTTTTTTACATTTGTTTTAGCCCCTGATTTTGATTTAAATCAAAGTCAATTACTCAAATGGAAATTTACGACTGGATATAAAGTTTGCAAAAGCTATTACTGAACCAGTACATGTTATAATATATGGAGTATTTGAAAATGAAGTTCAAATTACTGCAAAATAGAACTGTGTTGGTATAAATGTTTACAGAAACATAAAAAGTTATCATGGAGTAAGTTGTTTTTTATACTCTGGATTTATTTAAATAGTTCTGTTCAGGTCATAAAATCGGAAAACAGATATTGGGAAATGAATTTGTTGGAGTTTTTCCTCTTGATAAAATTCCATATTTGAGCAATAATCAAGCAATAATCGTCAATACTCAATCGTCTCATCTTTTGGTGGAGAACATTGGATAGCTATATATGTGAAACCTGGTAATATATTCGTGTTCGATCCTATGGGTTTTTATTACCCAGCTTTGTTGATATCAAAACTACAAACAATGGGGAAACCTATTGTGTATAATAAAACTATGTTTCAAAATCCCTTGACCCAAACATGTGGTCAACATTGTTTAGCTTGTTATTGTACAAAAAATTGATGTTTAAAGAAAAATTTAATAAAATTTGATGTTTAATAAATGTATCCTTTCCTTTGTTGTTGTGTTATTATTATTATTATTATTATTATTATTATTATTATTATTATTATTATTATTATTATTATTATTAATATTATTAATATTATTATTAATATTATTATTATTATATTAATATTATTAATATTATTAATATTATTATTATTGAAAAAATATTATTATTTTTTAATTAATTTTATTATTATTCCAATAAATATTATTATTTGAAACATAAAGACTGCCTTTGCCTGAAGCATGCACAGTGCAAGTTAACAAAGGCATGACTAACAAAGGCAGTCACATGTAATTTTGAGTGATTAAATTACATACATGCATGCATGTGATTGGTTGAGAGAGTAAAATATTCATTGTATATGTGTGTGTGTCTCTATTCTCATTGGCTGGGACAGGAAAAATATTCATTCTCTTTATAAACATTGACAAATCTAAAATTTGTCACAATTATTTTGAATTTTGAAATTCAATTCGAAAAAAAAAAAAACCTAGATGGAAAACACCAATAATCGAGTATTGAGAGGTCTTTTGACCAACGGTAAATTTATTATTAATATTTTTAATCTATTTTTATTCAATTTCATTTAGATCCTTTCGACTGGTACGAAGTCACAGAAAACGAGACCTTTTAAATGTGGAAAATATATTTGGTAAAATTAATATTTTAATTTTTATTAAATTAATTTGCATTATAGAAAATGTAATCAATATGAAGATGAAAATGATGACGTTATTTTTATTGGGCAAAGTGATGCCACCGTTTTGAAAGAAACAAGTAAATTTATTTAATTTTTATAAATTATTTGCATTATAGAAAATGTAATCAATATATGAAGATGAAAATGTTATTTTTATTGGGCAAAATGTTAATGAATATGAAGATGAAAATGATGACGTATTTTTATCGGGCAAAGTGACGCCACCGTTTTGAAAGAAACAAGTAAATTTATTTTAATTTTTATTAAATTAATTTGCCATTATAGAAAATGTTAATCAATATGAAGATGAAAATGAAAATGTTAATCAATATGAAGATGAAAATGAAATGTTAATCATATGAAGATGAAAATGAAGATGTTATTTTATTGCCCAAAGTGATGCCCCAGATGTTTTCAAAGAAACAAGTAATTTATTTATTTTATTTTAGTATTTATTTTTTAAAAATTTTATTTTTTTTTAGCGTTTAATGTTTCAAATGCCCGTTTTTAAATGTGGATATTGATGAGTCTTCAAATGAGTCTTCTGATATGTTTCAAATGAGTCTTCTGATGTGGTGGACCGAATTCCTCATGACTCTTCGGGGGATGATTCAGACATTGAATCACAATGTAAGATTTATTTATTTTTATATATATATTTTTGATATTAAAATTTTGATATTAAAATTTTGTAATCACTTTTTTTAAATATTTTGATTAAAATTTCTTTAATTTTTGATGAAAATTTATTAAATTTTTGATGAACCTTATGAAGAAAATGAATTTATGCCAAATTATGCTCAAATTATGAAGAAAATGATTTATGCCCAAATTATGAAGAAAATGATTTATGCCCAAATTATGATGATTTATGCTCAAATATATGAAGAAAATGATTTATGCCCAATTATGATGATTTATGCTCAAATTATGAAGAAAATGATTTATGCCCAATTTATGATGATTTATGACCAAAATTATGACAAAATTATGACCAAAATTATGATGAAAATGATTTACGAGGAAATTATGATGAAAAATGATTTTTTTTTATATGAAATAATGACGAAAATTTATGAACAAAATGATTTATGCCAAATTATGAAGAAAATACTATGTTTTTTGAAATATAATCAAAGTATTTAAAAAAGTGATTACAAAATTATAGTTTTAAAATAATCCTTGTAGTTTGCAATGTGCATCTACAATAGTTAAATAAATAATAATAATAATAATAATAATAATAATAATAATAAATAATATAATAATAATATAATAATAATAATAATATTATATAATAATGTAGTCTACAGTAAGCATGTAGTTACATAGTAGTCTGCAGTAGGCATGCAGCTACTTCTCTTTAATATAATAATAATAATAATAATAATAAATAATAATAAAATTTAAATATAAATAATCTGACCCTTCTAATGTAGTCTACAGTAAGCATGTAGCTACATAGTAGTCTGCAGTGGGCATGCAGCTACTTCTCTTTAATATAATAATAATAATAATAATAATAATAATAATAATAATATAATAATAATAATAATAATAATAATAATAATAATAATCTGACCCTTCTAATGTAGTCTACAGTAAGCATGTAGCTACATAGTAGTCTGCAGTGGGCATGCAGCTACTTCTCTTTAATATAATAATAATAATAATAATAATAATAATAATAATAATAATAATAATAATAATAATATAAATAATCTGACCCTTCTAATGTAGTCTACAGTAAGCATGTAGCTACATAGTAGTCTGCAGTGGGCATGCAGCTACTTCTCTTTAATATAATAATAATAATAATAATAATAATAATAATAATAATAATAATAATAATAATAATAATAATAATCTGACTCGTCTAATATTTTACATATTCATATAATAATCCTGACCTATCTACTAAAATCTCTTTAATATTCTCTCGAATATATTAACCTATTTTCTATAGGGATTGATCATCATTGTTATATAGTTCATTTGAATTAAATAACAGATGATGATAAATCCTTATAGATGTAACAATTAATAACAATTATAAAAAGAATAAAACTTTAATTTTATTATTTAACAGGTAAACTATATCCAAATTATTGTCAGTCCTCAATTGGACATAGCGATAAATGTAATCGCACAATGAAAAAATATTATCGAAAAACGTTTAATTCGGTCAACTTTTTTATATGCCCCAAATGTGTAACGAGCGAAAAAATAAAATATAAGGAATTTTATAATAAACATCATAATCACTTAGGGCAATTTTCGATCTCAAAAAATGTTTTATTTAAAAAATAAATAAAAATAAAAAAAAATTACAAAAAAATTTACCAAAAAATATTATTAAAAAAGATATAAAAAAAGATATAAAAAAAGATATTAAAAAAGATTTAAAAAATATTAAAAAAATATTATAAAAGAAAAAAGAGATTTTATTAAAAAAGATGATATTATTATTAAAAAAGATGCTATAAATATTATTAAAAAAGATGCTATAATATTATTAAAAGAAAAGATTCTATTAAAAGACCTGCTGCTTTAATTAAAAATTACATTCCGAATAAATTATCGCGACCTGAAGTGATAGTCATCAGCAAAGATGAATGTGTAGCTTCAACATCATTTACACAACACGCACCTATTACACAACAAGCATCCATTACACAACAAGAAGTGATAGTCATCAATGATGAATGTGTAGCTTCAACGTCTTTGAACATATTTCAAATAGGCGGCTCTTTGTTCGAACCTACGGTAGAATCCGATTTGAATGGATCCCGAAAAAACATTAAAATTTAACATCAGAAATCAAACCTAGTAAAATAGCCCTAACATCAAAAATTGAAGATAGATTAATAGAGGAAATAGAAAAGATGGGCAAGGTAAAAATTCAATTCACAATTTTAATTAAATTTGAAAAAGATGGGGAGATTCGGGATAATTATTTTTCAAATAATGCTCAAGTTTTTACATCAAATTTTATAAACGAGGGGGTGAGCAAATTAAATGAAAAGATTGAGCAATTCACCTATTTAGGAAGCGGGTGGCGAGTATTGAATATTTTAGAAATAGATTTTATTTTAACGAAATACGCACCCGTTAGTAGATTATCCGGACATAGCTATATAAAAACTCCATCAGCATTAAAATTAAAACACGCTATAATTAATGTCAAAAACAACGACCATAAGTGCTTCTTGTATAGCATTCTAGCACTTTTAAAAGAGAAGAAATAGGTCGTAATCACCAAAGAGCCGCCAAATATATAGAATTTTTACCTCTATTAAATTATGACGAAGACACCGATTGCCCGATGAGGCTATGCAACATTCCCAAATTTGAAAGAAAAAATAGAGATTTAAACTTGAGCATAAACGTTCTTTCGTATAATCCAGCCAGTTCTGATTTAGATATTTCTGAGGATTATGTAGCTCACCACCCTCATCTTAATATAGTACATCGCTCCAAGGTTATAGACGGTAGACCAATTTATTTATTACTTTTGAGTAATAAAGATAAGTATCACTATACGGCCGTGACTGACTTGGACAAATTAATGAATTGTCATGAAAATGAAAATGTAAACGTACAAATAAGGTGTAACTGGTGCCCACATTGTTTAAATGGGTTTAGATATAAGAATGCTTTCGATCAGCATGTTGCTCTATGCTGTAAAAATCAGACTGGCACAACTTTGTATACACTTCCTAAAAATAAGGAGTTATTATTCTCAGATTACGCAAAAACCGTTACACCTCCCTTCGTAATTTATGCCGATTTTGAATCGGTTTTACCAGAACATGAAACATATCATCAAATTCATTTACCCATATCAGCAGGTTCTTTTATTAATTAATAATTATACACAAACTAAATTTTATTATTATTTTTTTGGACCGAATTGTATTTTGGATTTTTTGAGGAAAGTGGAGGAAATTGCTGTCACAATTGTCCTGCCATATTATGAACTTGAAGGTCATAAAGGCATGTCTACTTTGTCTTTTGCTCAGGAGCGTGCCTTTCGATCTACCTCTGTTTGTTATTTGTGTAAAAAATCTATTATTAATCCTGTGAGAGATCATTGTCATTTTACAGGTAGATATGTCGGAGCGGCATGTAGGAAATGCAATGTCTCTCGCAGGATTAATAAGTTGTTACCTGTTGTCTTTCATAATTTACGAGGCTATGACCTCCACCATATTTTAAAACATGGTCTCAGTGATTTTCCCCTTTGGGAACTTAATATTATACCTACCTCTACAGAGAAATTTATATCTTTAATTGCATATATTAACAAATTGCCTGTTCGTTTTATTGACAGCATGCAATTTGTTAATTGTTCTTTAGCAAAAGCTGTGAAAACTTTGACTACTTTTCCTTTGACTTCATCTGTCTTTCAAGGGTCGATGATTCACTCTAAAGGTATCTTTCCATATAATTTCGCTACTTCTTTAGATGTTCTTGAATCGACTTTAGAATTACCTCCTATTTGGTCTGATGTTACGGAAGATCAGTACGCTGAGGCTCAACTAATGTGGAGTCAGCATAACTGTAATAGCTTGTTAGATTATATGTTAATCTACCTAAAATTGGACGTATACCTCCTCGCAGACTATTTTCAGCAATTCCGCGGTAAGGCAATTGCTTACAATGGTCTGGATCCTCTTAATTTCTACGGGATTCCCGGTATGTCATGGGCCTCAGCGCTTATGACATTAACGGAACCAATAGAACTTTTGCAGGACATGGAAATGTATAATTTCTATGAGGGAGGTATCCGGGGTGGGTTAACATTTGTTAACAAACATTACACGGCTACTTCAGATGATACAGAATTATTGTACATTGATATAAATAATCTGTATGGTTGGGCTCTTAGCCAAAATCTTCCGTATGGTGATTTTTCTTGGGTGCATGAAAATTTGAATGATGTCTTACTTGAATGTATGAACACGGATATTGATAACCTTCCATATGGGTATACTATGGAGGTCGATATCGATATTCCGGAATGTGTGCATGACTTTTTGAATGATTTTCCGCTTGCGCCGGAAAAGTTGTGCCCGCCTAATTCAAAAGTTGAGAAGCTTATGCTTACGCATTGGCCAAAGAGGAACTATGTTCTTCATTGGAGGCTTCTCAAATTGTATATAGAATTAGGTGCGGTTGTTGTAAATATTATTAGATGTATAAAGTTTAAACAAGGACCTATCTTTAAATCCTATATAGACACCAACACCACTTTGCGATCTCAGTCTACTAGCGAGATATATAGGGACTTGTTCAAATTGTATAACAACAGCTTGTACGGTAAATCCGTAGAAAATCTAAAAAAAAGAATGAATTTGAGGTTGTGTAATTCATCCGAAAAGATGATAGTATACTCCTCAAAGCCGACTTTCAGAAAGTCTATAAGAATCGATGACGATCTGATTGCGGCACATTTAGAAAAAGATATGATTTGTTTAGACAGACCTAGCTACATCGGTCAAACAGTACTAGATCTGTCTAAACTACGGATGTACCAGCTCCAATATATTGATTTGGAGAAGTACAGGCGCCAATATAAATGTATTATTAATATTATTGCCGGTGATACCGACAGTTTCTTTTTGGAAATTAAAAATTTAAAATTAACAACATTATTACCTCAGATGATCTCAGATAATTTATTGGATACGTCAAATTACGATCCAACACACCCCTTGTATAGTAGGAACCTTGACTCGGTCATCGGGAAGTTTAAAGATGAGAGCAAGGGATTAGGGTATTCTGAATGGGTTTTCTTACGCCCTAAATGTTATAGTCTTTTAGGTAGTAAGGAAACGGTAAAAGCGAAGGGGGTTAAATTATCTGGGACATCAATAACACACGAAACATATCTAAACTGCTTTAATTCAAATCAGGTGATTTCTGTACCGCAGACTAGAATAGGTACTAGAAATCACCAACTTTTTACTTTTAAAAATTCGAAAATTGCCCTAAGTAATAATGATGATAAGCGCGCGTGGCTAGGAAAAAACTTAAGTTACGCATTTGGGCACTATTTAGGAGTTGACGAATTAAGCGAATATGATGAGGAATTCGGTCCTGCTCCAAGTCCCAGTTTCGATGATAGTGAATGGGAAGAAGATCAATAGGGCAATCGAAAATTGTGATTTGTATATATATTGAAAAAAAACTTGTATATATATTGAAAAACTTGTATATATATTGAAAAACTTGTATATTTTGATTTATAAAATTGTATAAAAAATTGTAAAAAATTGTATAAAAACTTGTATATACTTATTGAATAAAAATTTGTAAACAGAATTTTTTTTAATTTTTTAAAGTATTTCTTGTTATATTTTTTTATATTTAATGGTGATTTTTATATAGTCTGCAGTGGGCATGCAGCTATATTTTTTTTTTATATATAGTCTGCAGTGGGCATGCAGCTATATTTTTTATATATATAGTTTGCAGTGGGCATGCAGCTATATTTTTATATATAGTTTGCAGTGAGCATGCAGCTATATCAATGAAATAATAATAATAATAATAATAATAATAATAATAATAATAATAATAATAATAATAATAATAATAATATTAATAATAATAATAATAATAATAATAATAATAATATTAATAATAATAATAATAATAATAATAATATTAATAATAATAATAATAATAATAATAATAATATTAATAATAATAATAATAATAATAATAATAATAATAATAATAATAATAATAATAATAATAATAATAATAATAATAATAATAATAATAATAATAATAATAATAATAATAATAATAATAATAATGATAATAATGATAATAATAATAATAATAATAATAATAATAATAATAATAATGATAATAATAATAATAATAATAATAATAAAAATAATGAGACTTTAAACAGGTTGCAAAGGGTACTAGTCATGCTTATTATTGTTATACATTTGATGGTTACATTTTGATTGGTTATCACGATATTTATAAATGTAAAAAAAAAACAAAAGTATTTTAGTTATTAATAATGATTTATACAAATAAAACCGATGAATGTGTAACACATTTGGTAACTTTATTATTTTGTCAATATTTTTTTTTTTATATGTCATTTATAGCAAGGAAGTCCTACTAGAAATAAGGAAAAATTAAGTCCAACCTATTCTGAAATTTCATTGACATTTTTTAACAATACACTTGAAGATTTTATAAATAATCATGATACTTACAGTGATAAGCAACTCATAAATATTTTAAAAATTTTCAAACATTCCTCAATTGAATATTTGTTTGATTTATTTAATTATGAGAAATCCATTTTAAAGTTATCTTGTTATTTAATGTACTTAGAAAAAATAGCAGTAAACAACGATTCACTGAATGAATACTTTTGGAGTTGTATGTTTTTAAGGTTGAAACCTGGATATAGTAGATTGATTTATGAATGGATAGCGAAAAGCCGATTTGATTGAAATTAAGCTAACGAAAAAATTGAAAGATGTTAAAAAGAGATATTTAACTTGTTCAATTTGTAAAGAAAATCGAGTTTCGGTTTTGTATTTACCGTGTGGTCACGTAATTGTTTGTTCTAAGTGTCACGAGAAGAATGTTCGCAAGTGTCAAGCCTGTTCAACACTAATTAATGAATATCATACTATATATATTTAGTTTACCTTTGTTAATTTTACATTATTTTATTGTTTAAATAAATGTATGTTTTGTTGATTTGTTGATTTGTTGAGCGTGACCAGTACCCTTGTGAGCATTACCCATAGGGGGACAAAATATTTTGTCGGATAGACTAGGAGTATATAGACTCGGAGTATATAGGTTAATAATAATAATAATAATAATAATAATAATAATAATAATAATAATAATAATAATAATAATAATATATAGCTGATTCGAAAGGTCTTGGATTGAGCTTTAAAATGAGCTATCGATTATTAATTTTGGTTGGCGGGAACTTTGAAAATAATAATATTTTTAAAAATAATAATAAAAATAATAATATTTTTAAAAATAATAATAAAAATAATAATATTTTTAAAAATAATAATATGACCTTGATGACTAATCGCGATGACTCATATGACCTTGGGAATGACCTTGGATGAGTCATGCGACCTTGAAAATGACCTTGATGAGTCATAGGATGACTCAGATGACCTTGAAAATGACCTTGAAAATTTTGATGAGTCATAGTATGAGTCATATGACCTTGAGAAAATTTTTTCAAGGTCATATGAGTCATACTATGAGTCATATGACCTTGAGAAAATTTTTTAAAGGTCATATGAGTCATACTATGAGTCATATGACCTTGAAAATGACCTTGATGAGTCATAATATGAGTCATGGTCTTTGTTTAAATGACCTTGAAATTTTTGATGAGTCATACTATGAGTCATATGACCTTGAAAAAAAATTTTCAAGGTCATATGAGTCATAGTATGACTCATTCGACCTTGAAAATGACCTTGATGAGTCATGGTCTTTGTTTAAATGACCTTGAAAAAATTTTTCAAGGCCATATGAGTCATATTATGAGTCATACGACCTTGAAAATGACCTTGATGAGTCATATGATGAGTCATGGTCTTTGTTTAAATGACCTTGAGAAATTTTATGAGTCATCGGATGAGTCATGGTCTTTGTTTCAATGACCTTGATGAGTCATATGTCTTTGTTTAAAAAAAATTTGTACTTTTAGACTTAGCATATTTTTGAAAAATATGACGACCGGGGGGGGGGGGGGTACTGTGCTAGCGGTGCCCTGTGCCAGCGGTGCCCAATCCATCTACTTTTATCAATAGCATTTAGTTCAATTAAACTGGTTTTTATGCAGCTATATAACATTAGAAATCTTTCGATCATTGCTTCAAGAGAATTCCATCTGGTTTTAATATCTCTTATCAAACTTATTTCTTTTTGAAATTCTTGTTTCACGTATCGCTGTAAAATGCTATTTTTGGTGGGTGACCGTCTAAAGAAATCCACGACCTTTCAAATTTCTGTTATTGCTTTTTGGTAATTGGGCAGAAGAATAATGCCGGTGCTCTTGTTCAGTTTCAATTTCAACAAATATTTCACCATCTTCAAATTCATCATATGATTCTGATTCTGAATCTAAAGTATTTGGATCACATATTTCTTCTTGATGAATTTGTTTCTCGTTATTTTTGTAGAACATATCCATCACAGCTAAATGAATAGCATGATTCATACATTGAACGTGGTGTGTTGGATTCTCACGCCCAAACTTACACATAACACTTGCACCATCAGTGGTTGATGCAACAATATCTTTTGCAAATGTGATACCAAATTCTTTTAAATGTTTGTCTACAATTCTTTGAGTTTCTATGGCATCACAACCTCCAATTATTCGAACCATCCCTAAATTGAAAAAAACCGAATCATTACAATGAATATTTATATTGAAATATCGTTTATTGGCTAGACTTGTCCATTCATCGAGCGTTAGACTGAATCTTTCACTACTTTTTATTCTTACATTTGATCTTTCAATTGTAATAATTTTTTGTTCTTTAAAATAAGAAATTAATAAATCCATTACTTTTGCCGGATTTTTGGGTAAAGTATATCCTTTATCAGAAATAGAGTGTCTTATAAAAGAACTTTTTGTTATTCCATTTACTGTGAAACCATCCTCCGAAACTAATCTTGCTACAATTTCATTAAGTTGTTGTTTTTTCGTGGTAACAAAATTTAAAATACTTGAACTGGTACATATTTATTTTGAATTGAAATTGGAGCTGTCTTCTGTCAAGCGCTTGGCAGTAAGATCCATCATATGTTTCAACTTTAAATAATTTAACATGAGAGTTGTAGTAGATCCTTTGCAAGTCACCTTGTGTGGACATTTTGTACAAAAGGCCTCATCTCCATTTCTTTTAAAATACTTCCAAACTTCAGCCCGATAACTCATTATTTATTAATAAGGGCTGAAAAATGTGAAATTTTAAATCCTTAAAAATATTTATACTTAAGTAATTGTTACTATTCTTCCAATATGACAAAGTTCCTTTATATTTATATTTTTAGAATATTAAATTAAAATGAAATGTAATTACCTTATATTTTTGTGTTTATACATATATAGATGATTAGATCACGATTCTTAAAAAACAATTGATATTTAACTTTTTAACAACGCTAACGGCCTACTATACTACGTACTTTTAAACAAATAAAAAAATATTTGAAATTAATTAATAAAATTAGCGACATCTTTTATATTTCTTTTTGTAATTTAAGCTAATTAAAGAACCATTAATTATTCGACAAATAATTTAAGAAAATATTCGAATATTGAATATCAAATGTTGTACAGATTATTCGAATAGTATTCGACGAATATATTCGTGTGTTAGACTCTAATTAAGAATAAGTTGGAGAAATGACCAAAATCGAGTTAAATAGATATAAGAGTCGACGCAAGTACGACCGATGATACCTTTTTGAGTATAGTTACGAAGTAGAGAGAGATACAACTAAGTAGAGCAGTGAACTAAGTAGGAAAAATAGCGACGATAATAACAGTAATGAATGGAAGAAATATAAAGGTCACCAAAATAGTAAATTTAAAGAAATGAATAAATGTAGAAACAAACGCAAGCAGAACAAAGACTACATTAATATGGGAAAAGTAGGAAAGAATTAAGAATACAATCTTCAAGTTAATACAAAGAGATAAATCCAAAGAGATAGATAGTCAAAGCGGAGAAAACCACAGAACAAGGAAAAAATGCATTAAAATAAATAACGATCGAGAAAATTCCGTACGAACGTGAGAACAATGGTGTAAACAAAAGGAACGAAGAAATAAATACCAAGGCATGACTAGATCCCAAGAAAACAAAGTAATAACATGAAAGCAAATCGACCGTGATCTGCTATATAATATATTAATTATAATTTATGAAAGTAATAAACGGTATGGAGAAGTGATATTTTTCTATTTAGGTAATTCTAACAATCAAGCAAACCGCACAGTATCAACAATCAATAAGAATCAGCAGTAAATTATTAAGCGAATCCCAGAGATATTGAGCCAATTGCGAAATATACCAGATCAAAACAATCAATAATAGAACCAAGTTTATTGAAAGAAGAAGAAATAAACGTTACAAAGAACGGAAGACGAACTATCAAACCCAAACAAGCGCAAAAGATCCAAACAGAAAATTAAAGCAACATTTGTGTGGCGGTATATATACCTAGTTTTCGTGTGTGCGAATGTATGTGTGTGCATTGATGCAGTAAAACATACTCGAATTCTTTTTAATTCTGGAACATTCTACTTTTTATTTTCACTGATTTTTATGGAGATTTTTTCGTAATAATTTTTGTTTTTATTTTTCAATTATTTTTTATTATATGATGGATTTACGCATTTCTAGAAAATTTCACACTAAGTTTAATCTAATTCTTATTTTAAAATCGTTTTTTGGTGAATTGTTTTTTGAAGATTTTTATATGTTGAATTAAATTATTTATTTTTTAAAATTTTATTGTGTCGCTTGGCGGTCATGATGGGTTTTGCCATTTTCAATGATTAATTTGTGTTTTTGATTATAATTTGGATAAAATTTTCTCTATTTCAGATTTTTGTGAGATATTCGTTTAATTTTTTAACTAATTTCTACGAATCGCCTTTATTCGAGTTTGTTTCTGCAGTTCTATGCTTTTCTGTTGTATTTGAGTCCGTTTTCGTGCAATACTTCTTGCAATGTTTTAGTTTATTATTATTTGGGTGTTTTTAGTTTTACGTTTTATTTTCTCTATTATTACTGTTTAATTGGTGTTGTATTATGTTTTAATATTAATTATACTTAATGCTGGGTATGCGTGTTGTGTGTCACCATATTTCGTCACAATCTCAAGATGTGGGTCAAGTATTCAGTTCTAGCCCAATATTATATAAATGGGAAAAAAATAACGTTTGAATCTTTTTAAAGAAAATAAAATATTTAAACTAAACAAATAATCCTTTAAATAAAAAAAATGCATTAAATAAGTCATAAATGAAATTCACTTGAAAACAAATGTTTTATTTTTTATTTATTTAATGCATTTAATGCTTTAATGCTTAATGCTTATTTAATGCATTTTTTTCATTTTATTCAAAACTATATATTCATTTATTCAAAACTATATATTCATTTATTCAAAACTATATATTCATCTATTCAAAACTGGAATAAACAATAATAAATACATGATGAACCTAGAGTTTAAGTGTAGAATGGTTGTCTTGCAAGACCGAGCTCAATCCATCGTTCCATATCCCGAAAAAATCTTGGACATTGGTTTTGAAAATCTCTTGCTAGAACATCCGCAAGAGCTTCTTCAAGTGTTTTGTCGGGGAATTCAATCCTATGTGCTGCAAACATTGATTTTAGTACCGAGAAGAACTCTTCAATCGGATTAAGCATCGGTGAATACGGCGGAAGAAATTTGAATGCGATATTGTTTGTTCTTAAAACTTCTGAAACCTCCCTTGTTCGATGCATATTGACGTTATCCATTATTAGAATACTATTTTTATGTATTCTGAAATATGGAACAAGTTTCAGTCGAATAAAATCAATGAAAAGGCTTGAATTGTAAGGCCCGACTAAAACTTCTGATGCCACCACACCATGATTTCCAATGGCACACATGCAACTCCTATTCACTCCGCGGTTCCCCGGCACGGATATAAATGCGGGGGTGTTAACATTCGAATATCCATAAGCACGCCTGAGATGTTGATTGAACCCAGACTCATCCAGAAATATTAAGTTTTCCCTTGGGATTCTCACAATTTCTGCGCAATATAGTGCTCGCCTTTCAATATTTGCTGTTGAATTCCTTTCATTTGGAATTAACGAGAGTCGTTTCCTGCTTATTTTCAGTTTTTTCAATTTTCGGCATATTGTTGGCTGTGAAATTACTGCTCCAGTTTGCTCGGATATTTTTTCTTTCATCTCACTTTGAATTAAGCTATTATTTAAAGCCACTATGTTGAAAAGCGCTTGCTCATTTTCATTAAATATTCGATTTCGCTCTAAAATACTCCGTTTGAATTTAGTATTCGCCTCAACAAATTTCCTCCCATTCCTATTATCAGATAAAACTTTTCGAATAGTTTGTCTGTTGAAATCCAAGCTTGTTGCAATATCTTTTATTTTCATATTATCATTTTGCGCCATTCTAATAATCGTTTCCGCCATTTCAACAGTTACCATTTTGCGACTCTTCCTTGCCATGGACGCCTTTTGAATTTTAATATTTAACGTTATTTAAAAACCAATTAAACAAACAAACAGTAATAGTCATTATATCATGCATATTAATTATTTCATCATACCTTTGAGTAAATGGATATATAGTTTTGAATAGATGAATATATAGTTTTGAATAAATGAATATATAGTTTTGAATAAATGAATATATAGTTTTGAATAAATGAATATATAGTTTTGAATAAATGAATATATAGTTTTGAATAACTCTGTAACGACC
>CAUHTR010005494.1:0-26806 GCA_959609185.1 Schmidtea polychroa | reverse complement strand
GTAACATGTTAATATAGGAAACAACAAATTACAATACTTAATTTCTCTGACAAGTGCGTAAATTCTGACAAACTATCCAAGATAAAATTTCCTATCTTCAGATACTCTAAATGCACTTATTTCTTTATCATAACTTGTAACTTTATTTACTTTATCTTTGCTTTTATAAGCAGTTCCAACATTATTCACCTCAATTTTGAAATATTTTTCTTTACTTTCACTATCATCTCTAAATCAATAAATATAATTTTTTTCCTAATCTATCGTAGCTTGTTTTTGTCAAATTCGGTGATTTTGTTTTCCAAATCAAATAATTGATGTCTTAAATAAAATTTTAATTAACTTTACATTTGAATTCGATTTCTGCACTTCTTTGTTCAGGCGCCACAATCTCAATTTAATTGATATATTTTGAATCTAGTTTAAAAGTTAAAATAAAAAATAAGTTATGAAAAATTATGAAAAAGTAAAATTTATTAATTACGATTGAGGGTAATGAAAATTAGCGAAATAAAATTAATTGAAATTGAAAAAAGCAGTAATTATAATTCATTGCTACTCAATTATTTATCAAAAATGACAGCTGAACTTGGTAAAGACTAAGTAATGCGATAAAACAAATTCTCAAATTCAGTTGTATTTTGAATAATATTTTTTACAATTTTCAAATGTCTTTAATATTAATTTCATTCAATTTATTTATTACAAGATTTGTCAATAGAATTTATATATAGAATGCATATATAGGCATGTATAATATTTTTTGTATTTTTTAGAAAATTATGTTCAAGCTTTCAATCAGTCTGAACTATAAAGTAGAAATATGTTTGTTGAACGGTGAGTTCTGGAGTCATAAAAGTTTCACAGCTTAAAATTTCTAAGTAAACGCAACTATTTTCATCGAGCAACATCATTTCCATTTTTAGTCATGGAGCTTTGAAATATTCATTCTACGAGATGTTCTAATTACCATGAGTTATATTCGCGTCTTTGATGAACAGGTTTGTCAGTGTGGTGATGACTTTGTAATGTACTTGTACAAGCCAATGAATTTTGTATTATTAGAAATCTTCCATCTAGAATGGTCAACTCTTTTGATATAAAGAGATTAACTTTTAGTTTTAAAAAAAAAGAACGGTATCAAGAAAGAAAGTAAGAAAGAAGTAGTAAGTGTTATAAATTTTAAAACATTAAGATTAGAAACATTTTAATATTTTAGTAACATCTATCTGTTTGGTTTTATAACTTTAGTAAGATTTAATATATGCTAACTCCACAAGTTCCTTTAATCAGATTTTTAGAACCCAAGAAATAATAATATTATTATTTTTGAACACATTTACACAACCAATTGATACTGATAGTTATTGGATATGAGTAAGCTAATCAATGGAAAACTTCCCAAATTTGCCTTGGGGAAATAAAAATTAAATTTCGTATTGATTCTCAATTTCTTTGCATATTTTTCTAAATTTCTCCTACTCCTGATTATTCTCTCTATTTCCAAATCATTGTTTCCGCTTTTATACCAAATTGTCTAAGAAGCAATTGAGAACTAAATTCCACACAACTAGGACGATGGTTAGTGGTAAATCATTGGGTAATTATTTCCTAGTAATGATTCGTGAGACATTGTTGATTCCCGATTAGTGATTCCTGAAGTTTCAATAAAATTCAATATTATCCCTCATTTAATTGTCACTACTATATCTGGTTTTCATTAAGGATTATCACTGATTTTTGCACAATTAATCAGTTTGTTAATTAATTTTTATATTTTAGTAACCTGGAAAACCCCAATCAACTTTTAAGTATTACATTCATTTTTAACTATCCCGCAAAATATTGATTTTCAATTTTAATTAATTTTTATTTAGTTTATCTTTTAAATTGTTAAGTTTTTTGCACTTTGTGGATTTTTACAACACCAACATATCTTTTCAAAATTTTTATTTATTTTATTTAACTTTATTTATTAAAGTGCTATAAAAATAATTATAATACAATTAAAATAAAAATATTATGAATAAACTAAAATTTGATTGGCCCAAATTCAATGAAAAGAAGACATGGTTGCAATATTTATAATGAAATTATTCAGTCATGCACTGATTGACGAGCTTTAATTATTTTTTTGTTTGGCCTAATATCACTGATAAAAGCCATTTCCTTTAAAATAGAATCATTTATAGTTGCTAAATACTCAGTATGTTTCATCAGTAAAAATATTATTTATTAAAATAATTTAAATAAAAAATAACATTTAAAAAGTATTTTAAACTTAATTTGATTGATTTCAGAAATAAATTTTAGAATTTTTTGTTAAAAATTAGATTTGTTTAAATGGTTTGTGTAAGTAAAATATAGTGGAATACATAATAAATAAATTTATTTTTGAAAATTGAGGAGTGGGGTTTATATATTTTTTTAAAATGATATAAGAATATAATGATAAATTTTGTGCATCATTCGATAGAGGAAAGTCAATTCTCAGATAACATTAAAATAAAAATGCCATGTTGTCGATACAAATTTAAAAGTTATAATAAAATTTGCCATTTGGTGATTTTAATTAAGTGTTTTTCCATAATTACTCATTCACATACATATATGGAGAATGTATTTAGATTATTATTATTCAGAGCCGGTCGGAAACCGGTACAAACGGTGCGACTGCATAAAGTCCCAAGTCGTTCCCGTTTTAAAATAAAATATTATTAACTTTTTATTTTTTGTTTTTGAAAATGTACCATAAATAACTTTGTAATTTGTAATAAAACATGTGAGAAATTGATAAATTCATATATGTAGAATTGATAAAATAATATAAGTATTTCTGTGTAAACAATCATAAATAAATAAAAATATGTGTGATAATTATAGTTTTTTGTTTGAAAAATGTTAATTTCATTTTTATTAATTTAAATGTTTTCCTCACCATTCTGAACGTAATAAATAACAAATTGCAATAAATTATTATTTATTGTATGAAATTTCTCACAAGGTCCTGCTAGGAAACTTTGCACCTGGTCCCGCTTTTGTTCTGGCCGACCCTGTTATTTTTAATGTGTTGTATTATTTTTATCATTACTGATGATATTAAATAGCCTCGTCGTTATTAGTATTATTCTTTGTTATTATTAAAATTGCTATCAACCTTATTAATATGATTATAGTTATTAAATTATTATTATCATTATTGTTACTACAGTTATTGTTGTTGATAACATTATCGGATGACCAGCATATCATTATTAGCATGAAAATTAGTATTGTTATTACTATTAATACAATTATTATTATTTATTAATATTATTGTTGTGACTGCTGATCTTATCGTGAGGATTAGTATGATTATTATAGTTTTAATTAGGATGATTGGCGACCTTTATTCGTCAGGACAGTCATGATTGTTGTTTTTACATTTCACACGAATTCTTTTGTAGTATTGCAAGTGGCCTATTGGCTTTATGGTCATTATCATCACAAAGCGTTTGACATCTCATTACCATAATCGTCATCCTCAGCTTTGTAATTACGAAAGCAGATTTCACTACCAATAATCGTCATGAATAAGCATGTTAACATTTTTTCTATCTTAAATTGTACTGGAAAGAACATCGCTAAATATGATTTGAAAGTTTTGAAAAAATCGCGACAGGCGCAATTAATTGTCAAGAGATGTCGGCAGATAAAATCTACTTGGTTCCGTAACGAACACCCAAAAAATCTCCAGCAGTAAAAAAATATTCTGAGGAAGCAGTTGGAGAACGAACAAGTTAATTCGTGTTACTTGGAAGTGACAATTTTAAAATAAGCGATGAGAAATTTTGACAGTGCGAATTA
This sequence comes from Schmidtea polychroa, assembly GCA_959609185.1. Classification (NCBI taxonomy): domain Eukaryota; kingdom Metazoa; phylum Platyhelminthes; order Tricladida; family Dugesiidae; genus Schmidtea; species Schmidtea polychroa. The sequence continues at coordinate 22,960 of CAUHTR010005494.1, read as the reverse complement.
ACTGCCACATGTATGAAGGACTTTATCCCGAATCTTTTCCTGTGATGAACACTCTAGCTTTGATTATACGGTCGAACACGGGAAAGAAACCTCCGAGAAAACGACGGCCAGGCAAAAGTTATTGGAACCAAATAAAACAGTTGAAGGAGGCTCAGTGTTCTAGAGCAGATGAAGAAACCATCCGACTGAAGCAGCGTATCTGAACAGTGTATATATTTATGTTTTGTGTGTGTATTTTAATTCGGATTATTTTATTTATCAAGAGTGCCAGTAGACAAAGGTTTGCACCATTTTTATTGAAATTCTAATATTGGTCGCAATGCTGGCCTAGTGGGTTCAAAGGGTTAAAAATACTTAAATATTGCTTACAGGACTGAAACAATGTTTAAATACGTTTGAATACATTTTACTCCTAAAATGATACGTGTTATGAAAATTGACATTCGACTGAATATGAAAAAGTTTTTGGAAATAAAGGAAATTTGTAAAACAATATAAAAAAGAAACCCATTTTTAACATAATTTAATGACATTTAAAAAAAAGTGAGTTTTAAGAGTCGAATTTTTTTATTGCTATTAATGTTAGTTGTAAGAATTGAATAAAAGTAAAACGAAGACAAAGATTTCAAAATATAGTTGAATATTTTAAAAGTTATGTAACCCAATAATATCACGTAATGCTAAATTGTATAAAATAATTGAATAGCTAATTGTGCAAATAAAATAAACAGTAATAAATTGTTTTAATCATAAATATTATTATGCCTTATTTACTATTTACAATATAAATTTAAATTATAATAAATAAAATAAGAAATTTCTAGATCTAATTTAAATATTTTAATAAAATTAAAAATTTTTGTTAATATTTTATTAATATTTACAAATATAATTCAGAAAATGAATAACGAGAGATTAATTTAAATTTATCAGTACAATGATTATTGTCAGATTAGTCAAGAGGAGACAAGGCGGCCTGTACGCTCCCGAGCATATAATCAGTATTTTATCTCCCAGACATATTAACAATTGCTCTAGATTTATTAATCATCTGGATTCCTAGGAAAATATGTTTTTTCTCATTGACAAGCTTAGTAAAATTATTCTCATGTCAATCTATTATGATTTGTTTTAATGTTCACCAATATTCTTTGAAATTTCTTTAAAATTTCGACAGTAATTTTTCAAAATTGAATTTATAATTTCAATTATTTGCAATATTTTATAGAAATTTTAAAATTAAAGCTTGCTTACAATCATTAATAAAAATAAAAATCCTAATGAATCATTTAATAGGTAAATATGGAATAGTGTAAGTATTCATTAATAATAACAAACATTTAATTGAATATTTGTAGTGATTTTTCATGTTGATTATGTAATAGAAATTTTATAATTTTGTTTCGAAAAAAGTAATTCAATGTTTAAAAATTTTTAATTTTTTATTTGGCATTTAAACGATTTTGTCGTTTCTCTTGGGCAACGTTCTGGCAATTGTTAAACTATGTAAAGTATTTCTAGTAACTTTTTTATGATTTTAAAAATTTAAATTATTTTTAAATTATTCTAATTTGATATATTTTTATTATCATTAAAATTTATATAGTCAGAAAAGAGGAAAATGTTTAGATGTAAAAAATTATAATTTTAACTTGTATATATTGAATGCGTAAATAAAATATGTACCAACTAACAAAAATATGTTCAAAATAAATTAACATAATTTTTAAATTAGGGTTCTATTTAATTTTTTGAATTTTTTATTATAGAAATTTTGTGAAAGGTATTAATTTTTCTTTCTATACATTTCTTTATCCATTTATATTACACCAAGGCTAATACGTAATGTTCTAAATCAGTGGTTCTTAAAGTGGTGGTCCACGGATTACAAATCACTGGACCATGGAAGACTCAAAAATTTATTTTAATTCTCAACTTTTTTATTTTAAATTGTTAAATTATTTGAATATGACTTACTGGTATTCCCATAAAATATTGCTTGCCCTTATTAATGCTTACTCTTTAAGTTAGCGATCCGCGATCTTCAATAAAATGTTAGCACTTTAAGAATCACTGTCCTAGATGACATTAAGTAAAAGCTAAATTATTCTATTACAAAATTTATGACAAAATCTACAAGACCAATTCACATCTTTTCATTAATTAATACATACTTTCTTTGTGATGTACACTATTGATGTATAATAATTAAGACAGCTATTGAAATCAACAAATATTCCATGAAACTTTAACTCATCTTCTTCGATATTCTCTTCCTGTCTTGTATAACATAAAATAACTTCTTTTCGTAAGATTCGAATCTTGATTTAATTCTGATATATTATATACGATTTTATATATGGTAACAGATTTATCAAAAAGGTTAATCATTATTTCAAAATAAGTATTGTTTTAGAAGCATTTTTCAGAATGATGAGATTTTGAACAGCTCTCATTTGCGAATAATTATTGATAATGTAAAGATTTATCAGTATATTTGACAATTACATTTTGAAGTCAATTTTTAAGTTTAACAATAATGCTTCATTCTTGATGACAATATAATTGTGTATATATAACGTTTTGATGATAATATAGATTATTACAAAGATTATTGTGATAATGTTGGGTGGACATTTTATTGATGGATTTTGTTAATGGATTTGTGTTAAATATAATAAATAATTTAATAAAATTCCTCTAAATAATTATTATGTATATTTTTAATTAATGAAAAGGTGCAAAAAATATTGTAATGATAATTATAAACGATCATTTCTTACTATTATTGGATCCATTCGCAATTATTTTTAATATTTTAAGGCCAGTTTAAATATTAAAATAAATAATAATAATTAAAAGTAATAATAATTGTATTTAATAATAGTAATATAAAGTTAGGGTTTCTTACATATCTGTTTGTATGAAATAATTGGTTATATGAAAACATCAAAACTTTCTTCGGAAATATTCATAATTCTTTTTATATTTAAAATGAATCTCTTATTTATTTTATCTGTGCCCGTTTGTATTTTTAATTATTGAAAAATTATAAAATTATTTTATAATAGATAATGAAATTACGATACTGATGTATAATGAGTTATGTGGCAATGTTTTTCGATCTTCAATAAGAATAAAAATGTGTACTATGTCCGATTCATGCACACATACTTATTAGTAACATACAGTCAAATTCGCGGAATTAATGCAGATCTAGCATCCATCAAAATTACTAACAAAATTACAAAATATTTTTGGATTAGTATATCGTTGGTTTATTGTCAATACGTGTCATGTGATGTAACGTAAATCATTTCTACTTATAACAGACTCATTTCGGAAATTGTGTTTTTACAATGTTTATGTGTATAGAAATTATATGCGTTTTATGCAATTCTTAAACTAACATCATTTTTGTAAGATATTACGGTTGGGAAGCATTATAAATATTTTTATTGTATTTTAGAGTTTTACTTTATTAAATAAATATTGACATATAATGTTTTGTTTTAATAGTCTTGTTGAAAATATATTTTGCTGAAGGTATCAGAATTCTGTTAAGCAGGTCATTTAATTTCTACATTGATGTTCCGAATAGAAATTATTTGAATTCCAAATATGCTAATACATTCACTAGTTTGTTTTGACCGTTTTTATGTAAAAGTTTCTACGTATGACTACCGATTGAATGATTTATTGAAACCTACGGATGAAGCAATAACTCCCACAACTTGATGTAAGAAAATGTAAATGTTTTAAGTATAAATAATAGAAACATCAATAATTGAAAATTTTTCTTTAAATTAGATTTTTATTATTTAAATTAGTAATAATATTTGAAAATAATGTTTAAATTATCATATAAATTTTAAATGTTAAAATAAAATTTTAAAGTAATTTTCCAAGGATATTGATTAAATATGAAATATGTTAGACATATTCGATTAAATTATCCGGATTCTTGGGTGAAATGTCTTTAATGTAATTTAAAATTTGATTAATTAAATTAAATTTCATGTTGAAGAATTTTGAAAAATAAATACGTAATAAAATTTTGATTTAAATTTGTTATCTAATCTTCTTTTGAAATTATATTAGTAATGAATAATTATTATTTTACCTGTAGCTAACGGGGAGAGTTAGAAATATTTGCCTTGCTTATACAACGTTTCAAGTGAGTGAGTTTAAGAAGTTATAAATCCAATATAATGTTTAGTACGTACATGACAGATTTTTAAATTTTAATCTAAAATTTGTTATTTATAAAAATTTTAAAAAAGTGCAAAATCCTGTTTTGGTCCATAGTGAATTTAACCACTTAATACCCAGGACTCGTCGAATTGTTAATGTAAATGTAAATTGTATTAATGTAGCCATATTGCGTTTGGTATAAGTCATATTTTCTTCTTATCGGAAATAAAAATATGTTCTCAGAACAAAATCTAATGGGTCTGAAAGGGATTTTAAATTATGTACAAATATATTTTATAAATTATTAGTATAATGCGTTATGGAAAATATTCAAGTCTCCTAAATAGAGCCTGTAAATAAAATTCCAGCGATAGAAAGTTTCGGGAACAGATTTCGTTATTTAGCATAAGTAAACAATTCTTTCCATTTTTCAAACAATTGAAATTTTAACATTATCATTGAATTTGAGAAAACTTGATATTAAATCAACATGAAATTTTTCAATTAAAACTTATTATATGTACTTGATTTTGTTTTAATAAATCAACGAAACAGTGGTTCGAAATTTTCATTTCAATTTAATTTAACACGAATAATCTTTTCATTAATTATATTAATTTATATTAATAATACTTAACTATTTGAAACTTTTATTAAACCTTTTATTAACATAAACTAATAGTGTCATTGAGGTCGATCACAAAAAAATTTTTAGTCTATCGCCAATAATAAAATTAATTAAAAGANCTATCGCCAAAAAATAAAATTAATTAAAAGATGATCAGTTCAATTAGTGAAAGGTTTACTCTTTTCCGTGTTTATATATCATTTCTAAAAGAGAAAAATAAATAAAGTTTCTTGATATTGTAATTTTTCATTTATGATGAATGACATTAAAACATAAACTGTTATCTAAATGATATTTCTCAGTAATAAAATACTTATTTACAATTATTTTATTTTAACTATATTCGACAAATCTGAAAAAGAGAGCTTTGCAATACATAATTAATAAAAATAATATATTAATTAAAATATTTAACGAGCTATAGCTTCACTCTATTATACATGCAAATTTAATAATGAATAAATCACTTCGTTTAACAATGTTCACTTTTTTCCAAGTCAACTCTGGAGCATGTCTCGTTGAATATATATATATATATATAGTAATAAACAGTAATAATAACAATAATAATAATTATTATTATTATTATTATGATTATTATTATTATTATTGTAAGGAATAAGTTAAATAAGGCTTAACTTAATTAATTAACCAATTTAAATATTTTATATTTATGTAAATAATAATTGTCAATATTATATTAATAATTTAAATGTAAATATAATTATAATATAGTTATATAATTTAAATTAACAAAATGATTGTAGTATGATGTTTTCTTGCTCAAGATATTGTTGGTGTAAAATAATCTTCTTGTTTGAATATTGTGAATACTAATAAATTTTTGAATATCAAATTTCTAGTTAATTTAAATGGATACCATCAATACTCGGTGCACAAATAATAAAAACAAAGGCATAATTTAAATTTGAAGCTTTTCTTTGACATTGTCAATTGGCGTCACATTTTTATTTATTTAATTAATATATAATTTGCAGTTTCATTATAGACAATGAATTCTGCATGATAAATATCTAAATTATTCATAATCAATGTAAAAGATAATAGACAACCAGTAAACTCAAAAAAACGAATCTTTCAAAACAAAATAAAAATGATATTGACACATTAGATTGTTTTATTTATGAATATTTTTTGGAAGCAATTTTGTTAATAAATAATGTGATCAGGGGTTCTATTTGATGGAAAATTTTGTCTAACATCCTCTTTAATTGTCAAAATTTCCGTGCATCGCTTCACGCAACTGTCGAATGAAATGTTTACTAGAAACGATTTAAACAAATTTTATAGATATATTTATTTTTAAAATGTTAACAATATATTGTTTTATTTTGTCTAAATTTAAACTAATTATCTTTGTCATTTTATTTAACAATGATGTTAGACATAACTTCAAACATCTAGGGTTAATTGAAGTTTTTAAAAAATTTACCAAAGTCTCATTTTGAATAATTTTAAATGGCTCATTTTAGGAGTGTGTTGAAATTTTCATTTTATTTTCGTTTTATAGGACATTGTCTGAGATATAAAGAATTATTCAAATTTTATTTGTATTTTAAAGTCATAAAATTTTATGATTATTTTATATTTTTCATTTTCCAAATAATTCACTTAACTTAAATTATTATGAAATAAATGTTTTATTATTCTTCTCTTTCATCTTTGTTTTATTTTGAAAATGAATGTACAATTTCATCGTCATTCAAAACATAAAACTTATTTTAAAATTATTTTAATTATTTTAAAATTTCTCTAAATGAATAATATTTACACCCTTGGAACTTTTTGAGTAAACTTGTCGAACAAACTTTTCATTTAAGAATAAATTTAAAAATAAAAATAAAAATGTGTTATTTGTGACTGGAATCGAATTTATTTTTATTTATTAAATTAATTTGTCTCATATAGATTTTAGGGTTTGTTTTGAAATTGTGAAATCTTATTAGTTAAAACAATAATAAATAATTCAAGAAAATGACTATTTAGATAAAATTTAAAATCTTATTTTTAGTTAAAATTTACTTAATTAATTAATTTTAAATGAATTACAACAGATTAGAGTAAGAAAATCCTTTGTATTCTAATTTATTCAATTGCCTCTGAAACTTAAACTTGCAAATTTAAATATATTTAAACAATTTTATTTTGAGAATTCTGTATTAGGAATTTAATATTCCTAAATTTTAATATTCTTATATCTGAACCCCTCTCTATTTCTGACTAAATTGTAACCGTTATTTAAAGAAAATATAAAACTGCTTTACCCATAATTGTACCAGAAACCTTCATATTTAGTTTCTGATTTATTTATGGTATTTTTCTTGTTCTAAATTTCATTATCGAACTCAAAGTGATTACCACTTTCTTTTCTTTTCGAGAGGAAGAGAGAGAGAGGGAGAGAGAGAGGGAGAGAGAGAGGGAGAGAGAGAGAGGGAGAGATACAATGTCAATTGAAAAGAAATCAGAGGTGAAAATTGAAAAAAGTTACATTATGATGAAAATTTTTCTGATAAGATTGCTGAGCTAGAAATCGATGAAACTAACTAATATAAAAAATTTATTATTTGACGTCTAGTGTACTTTATGAAGTATTAGCCATCTTATGAAGTCCATCTAATCGTACATTAAACAAGATTGGAGAGCATTTGAAAAGCGAAAATGTAAAAGATCGAGTTACTTTTGTATTGACTTATTCTGCTTTAGGGGAGAAAACTTTCGCCAAAATCAGTGATTTTTTCATAATTTTGAACTTTCAGAGTACAAAATAAGATATTACAGTTCTTCAAAAACCATGGATTGACATATTATTTGACAAATATATTGAAGACCTAAATGATTATATGACGAAAAAGAAACCAAAAATTATTTTATTCATTTACAATTTCAAATTAGCACATTATTAACTCATGAATCTAGGAAAACCTGCATCAGAACTTGACAATAAACTTAAGATATTAGATGCAAAAAAATATATTAAAACGTCTTGGGATTTAGTAGAGGCATAAACAAAGGCAAAGTGCTTTAAAAATTGTGGATTTTACCAGGATCATCAATTTGAAGCTAAGTTAAATGAGATAAGATAAATTGTCTGTTTTGCAAGAATTGACTCCGAATATCTTTTTATGATGAATAAACGTTTGAATATAAATGTAAAGGTCAGGATCAAATGTTCAACGACTTGAGAGCAATTAAAGAGCAATTGAAAAAAGAAGAGAGTTAATCCGAAGACAACAATGTTACAAATAATTTTTTATAAATATTGATTTTTCTAATTAAAATAGCTTTATTGATAATAAATCATAAATCATAATCATAAATCATTATTAATTAATCATAAAAAAATTATACATTCACCTAAAAGATATGTTTGCGAAACTGCGAAAAAGATAGATTCAAAAATGAAAGGTGTTGATAAATTTGAGTTTGATAATAAAATTTTCAAGAAAAATACAATATATTTACAAATATTTCCTCCATACACCCCATAAATGTTTTGAATCTAGCATTTTCGTACCGGTATTCATCTTTGTCTGAGATTTTCCCAGTTTCGCTGTGTGGTATATAATATTTTGTGTCACCTACATCTAGTATTGATATCACTTCTCCGTTAAATCTTACCAAATTCTATATTATCAGTCCAATTTGAAAATTGAATAATTAATTAATAATAAATTTTTTAATTGATATCTGATGGATTGCGTTTTTTTGACCATTTTCTGACAATTATTGTTGCTTTATTTAAATATATTTGCTCATATATAAATGCTCATTTAAATATAAGTGATTTTTTAATGTCGTTTATTTTGGAAACCCCTGTACTCATTAACGCACTGCTCACAATGATGCACCCTTTGTAGTAATTCTTGCTATCAATTCGATTTCTGATCAATTTTTCACTTTCAGTTAACTTTTGTTTTATTTATTTTATTTAATGATCTCAGCAAAATGAAAAAATAATAAAATTATATTTTATCTATATATTGTAACTAAATAAATTCCTTCACACATTGCCTTCTTGTGAAAATGGTCTGCCGACTTTAAAATAATCTAAATATTTTTCATCTTATTTTTAATATTTCAAAAATTTTAAAAGTCAAAAATTTACCGAGTTTTTAAAAAATATACTTAATAAAAAAATGGTGGAAAATAAATAGAATTAAAATTTGATATTTTAAATAAAATTGAAGATAATTGAGATAATAATTTTTGTTAAATCTTATCAAATCTTATTAAACTTGAAATTCAATATTTAAACAAAAGCTTAGTTAAAAATTTATGCAATTATACAAATAATTTTATTTCAAATTTACCAAAATTTTAACGGAAATTAACAATGCGTGCTAAGTTGAATTAAGTGATATTAAAAATTCCTTTACTTCAACATGAATGTCGTTCCTCTATTTATAAAAAAGAAAAAAAATTGTAATGAATTAATTGAACCGTTATTTTGTAAATGGATCAAAATCGTTTTGTGTTATAACAAGATATTTAAAGATTAGCGTTTCAATAAATTTTACAATATTGATCAACTCTAACAATCAACTCTTGAGGTTTTTATAGTTATATATAAAGTTAATTTATTAAAGGTATCTGAAATAATGAAAAGTTTGCTAAACTCAAATGGACTTGTTTCCCTTTCAAAATGAACGACTCATTTTTTTTAATCTATAAAAATTAAAGAAAAAAATTAAAAAAAAGAATGAAGAAACTTTTATAATATCCAAAAAAAAGAATGAGGTTTCTATACATTCAATTTTTTGAGTTTGGTTTCCTCTTTAGTTACTAGGCTTAATCTTGCTTTATTTGATCTGGTTCTTTCCAATGAGAAAGCAAAATGCATCAAATACGAACGAACCAAATTTTGAAATAATAAATTTAGTATGGTAATGTGAATGAAATTTATGATGAATGAAATCTGTCTTTCTGAAAATATCGATATTTTACATTTGAAAAACTCTTCGAAGATGTTTGAATAATAATGAAAAGATCGATTTTTGTTTAAATAAATTATTTGAAAATGGTTTGATTTATAGTTGTTATAAAGACCAAATTCACTGTAGCTGATGATGTTATGTAATCAAGTTATTAATTATTAATTTTTGAAAAAAGATTTTTCTAATTTTTAAATTTTGAATGAGATTTTAAAAATCAATTTTATTTTTTAAAATTTTTTAAATGAATTAGTTTTTTTTAAGATTTCTTTATAATTCTGTAGAATAAGAAATTTAAAATCTTTATAGTGTTTTTTTTCTATCTGATGATAATAGTGAATATAACAAAAAATATAAGTGATATTCAAGTGGCTTTTTAAATAATTAATAAGAACTTTCAATTTGTACCTTGTGTAAAATGTCATTATGTAGAATATAATATATACTTTATTTTTATTCATTCTAACAATCATTGTCATTATTTATCTATAATTTATTAGTTCATTTTTGTGAGATGACATCATTAACTTTTCAAATTTTTAGTCTTTTCAAAATAAATTATAATTAATTGTTATGCAATATTGAATAAATAAATGACAAGATACTCTTTTGGTGCAAAGTTCTTTTTTGTGAGAATTTTCAAACAAGTATTTTGAGTTCACTGAAATATGAAATTTAGCTTTCAAATTGAAACTTTCTTTTCTTTTGACTTCACTTGTTGTTGAATATATAAATTGTAATTAAAAATCATTTAAATATTTTGTCATTCAATAAATTATTTTATAACCAAATTCTCTCAATCCTTAGAAATATCTTCAATAACCAAAAAATGTACCTAATGTAAATTCTGATCAAAAGATAAAGATGATCAAAGCTGTAAACGCATCGCATCGCATTCATATTTTCGTTGATTTTCCAATTTCGTTTTGTACAAAATAAAACAGTGGGGAAATATTATCAAAAGATTAGGAATCATCAATATTATAAAATAATATTAATTCACCTCAGTTTTTAACCAATTTTATTTTGATAACTATATTAATCTATTCAAATTTGCATTTTCTTCAATGAAATAAATGAATATAATTAAAGCTCTGATTTATACGAGTATGTATAAATTCTTCATTCATGTTCAATTAAAAATTTCGAAATATTAAGAAATGTTTCAGTTTCGTCGACAGAGTGTAGCATAGAGGCAGTCTGTATTAAGATGCCACTTAATGAGAGCGTTCTTTACAGCCATGTTGAGATAACCCAGGGTGCAATCTAATTTAGTGTCGGCCTTGTGGATAATTCATATTGTTTCATTTTCTATCAATTGGTTCACTGCCTTAATATAAAAGTATATTATGAACACTGTATTTTTATAAAAAATTATAAATAATTAATTACATCGCGTTGCATGTGATAAAAGTTTTATAGAATGCGTTGACAAGATTCCCATACAAAAAAATAAGTAATAACTGTCCATAAATTGTGAACATTTTATAAGAAATTATGGAAATTTCACATTTTATATTATTTATGGGAATTTTAATGGCAAAATGATTTAAAAAGAATCTAAGTTATTTTAATTAACCCTTAATTGCATTGTGTAGCAAATTTGCAACATATCAGAATTTCACGTTTAGATCGCCTAAAATAAATAAGAACAAACCACTTCATAGAGCTGCTTGTGAACTACGAAGCTGTTTAACGGATATAGTTCATAAAGTATTCATTTAGTTAATTATTTTTATAATAATATATTCAGTCAAAGGAACGTTATTTTATTTTATTCAAAATAAATAAAAAAAATCATGCAATTAAGGTTAATAAATTTAATAAATAATTAAATAAATATCAAAATTTAAAAATTTATAAACCCGATTGGCCAAAATTTACTATTTTATTGAAGTACTTTTAAAATATTATTAATATGGTGTAAATGATTTTTTAACAATAATTTTAACAAATATTTTCTTAGAACTTGCTGTATCTTTTTTGAGTGGTGTATTCTATCACTTGTTTGCATGTTTGATTTATTATAGAAATTGTGCTCACTGTGTTTGTATATTTCGTTCATTTTGTTACCCTTTCTGGAATTTTTAAATAAATTGGCTGGTGTAATTTATTGATTTTTTTATATATTAAGGAGCATTTTGATCAAATGCAACGCGATGTACAAGATATTAATTTTTTTTCCTTGTTAAAACTAACTCTTATAAAATTGAATATTTTCAGCCTCGAAAAATAAATTTTGCCGGCAACATTTGGTGTGGAACACTTCCAGCCATTTTTAATAAAGACTCACAATCTTGATACTGAGTTGGTTTTAGAAATATTAAAACATTAAAAATATATACTTTTGTTTTCAAAATTAAAATAAAATAATTATAAATGAACGATTTAATGAGCAACATATATTGAAAAATGCGAACATGCGAGTTTGTGTTTGCCATTATTTTTACATTTATATTTTTAAATAAAAAAATTTTATTTTTTTTTTGATTTCATTTTCAAATATTTTTATAAAATAATTAAATTTTGATAAATTTTTTTTTATAAATAGGTTTGCGTGATAATATATATTTTCGATTTTTTCCTCAATGAATTTTATATTTTATAATTTCTTCCCGTAGAAAACTATTTTTAAAATTAATATATTTCTCAAAAATTTGCGAAAATAAATTCAAATCAAATCACAGGATTATCAAGTTAAGACCAAAAGGAAAAGAAAACAAGTTTTTTTATCTATGTTCTAATTTAATTTAAATTTTCAGAATTTTTTATCTTGTTGTTTAAAAAATCTACAAAAATCATGATGTAATGGGAGAATTAAATTTGACTTCAAATAAACAATGACTAACAGTGAGATATTAAAGTTTGATATTGTAATATATTATTTTTTCAGAGTGAAGAAACTTATTCGTTTTGACCGGTATATCCCCTTGTGCCATTACGGCCACACGTCAAAACACCGAAAGTTATAAAATTATAAAATTAGAATTACTGCATTAAGTATTTAAGTTTTGTTTAGGCTGTTAAATACTGACTTCCGCCCAACTTATATTAATTAATAATTGTGTTGGGGTTTGTCTAGTTATATAAAAAAGAAATTTATATACAGAGAAATCTGAGTGATAAATTGATAAAAAGAGCAAAATTTATTAAATTTATAAATTATAAAATAAATTACAAAAATTAATTAAAAATTCGAAAAATTTTATATTTACATATTCCGTGGAAAACAGATATGTGGGAATATCGAATTATGAGACAAATATGAATACAATAATATAAAATCATTGGGAAACCCCAGAAAAAGACATTCAAAAAATACAAATTAATTAAGAAAAATAAATAGAGTTTATTGGTATGTAGTATACCTAAAAGATAAATGAGAAAATTAATTAGTTTCGTTTTGCTTCAAAATCAAATTATCTAAACAAAGTTTTTGGGCTAAAAGGCAAGAGATCGTCTGTTTAATTGTTTTGTTTTTATGAGAAATTGTAACATATTGAATTTAATATGTTATAAGATTTATAAGATTTACAATTAGTTGTTTGAATATTTGAATTTTACTTAAAATATATTTTAAAATTTCAAGATTGCTCTTTTTTAAGTTTTCCTATTTAAGTATATTTTATTATTAATCATATTTATTGAATCTATATGAATCAGTAAATATATAAAGAAAACATCGATATATTTACTGATTTATAGTCAAGCTTTTTAATAAATACAATGTAAAATAAGTTAGTCTCTATACTAACATTTCGATGCATTTGCTTAATAAGCAATTTTATCAATTGTATTTCTGTTCTGTTGTTTCTATCTGTAGAGACACGAAACTAATTAGCATGAGGTTTTTATTGAAAACGACACTGAATGCGATCATAGAAATATTTGCTCCAGCACTCAAGGTTCCCACGAAAGCATCGGCACTTTATCTGGCTATTGTACTGAGATTGTTGATGAACTAGTATTTGGGCATGTAAACTCCATTGTCGTACGATGTGAAAGTATTGGAATCTTTATCTGGAATAACTTTATTCATTAACTCCTTTTGGCAATCGAAGACGGATGGGTCAGTCCGGCTCTCGTAATGAACTTTATCATGAGAATACTAGAATCGCGAATTAGTATTCTAAGGAAAGTTTCTTTGGTTGAATAGAAGGTGTTGATGATCAAGCTCATCAACAGCGAAATCACAGCTCGGAAAACAAAGGTTTCACGTTCTCAAATGATTGGCATATTATTTTTATTGATTTTGATGAGAGTTAACGATTCAGGATGTCGAATGATGCATGAATTATTGTATCCAGTTTTTTGAATGAAAAAAATATTTAAACAATAATTTTTAATTATAAGAACTTGTTTTTTCAATTTCACCACTGATTTTTTTCGCTTTAAAAAGGCAGTGTCGAAAATTCGTGAATATCAAAAACATCAATATTTACTGATTTATAGTCTTTAAGCTTTTTAATAAATAATTTTTAATTAAATAATTTAATATATTTTTAGTTTAATTATTAAGTTGATATTTTTATTAGTGTGGAAGTCAGAGGCACTACACTATCTATTAGATTCACCATTAAACATATGATAATTTCTCAGTTTTGTCTAATTTTTATTCGATAACAATTGTATGTGTGTTTCTCTTGAAACTTCGAGTATTTATTGTATCCATAATCAAATTGATATTTCTAAACGAATAATAGTTTAAAGAAAATTCAAATGAAATATCCGAGCATGAATTTTTAAATAACAAAATTTCATTTTTAGTAATCGGATTTATTTAATAAATTTTTAAAAATATTTAATATTAAATATATTTTTAATTTTACACTGTTAAAATATGTATTTTAATATTACCATTTTTTAATTTTTACTCAAATGCTTTATATAAATTTTTGATTTAAGAATAAAATCAAGAATATTTACGAAATACTAGATCACTAAATTGGTTTTATATTGCAATAAATGCTCATTAAAATGATTTTTTCAAAACATAATTATGATTTTTATTTATTATGTAATTATTTATAATTTTTTCATTGAATAAAAAACAATGAAAAAGAAATGTTGTCAGTGAAACTGGCATTATATGTTAAAAGATTTTTTTCTATAAATCAATATTTTCTGATAATTATTCTTTAGTTTTTTCTGATTGAAAATACTTTAATCTAAATCTTTGAAGTAAGAAATAGATTTTTATTTCATTATTTTTCCAAGCTAAATTATTATTTTTCTATGAAATGACAATAAAGTATTGAAAGTAATTAAATAATATTCAGTGCTGCAAAAGTATACTCTAAATTTACTGCGTAATCAATTTTTGCATCTCATTAAAACAAACATCTGAGAAATATTTGTCCTGAATTAAAAAGAAAAGTTCCCTTTAAAACGTCATGCATAGCTTTTTAGACAATTCTGCGGAAGTGTTTGTTTTGAAATTGTTGACAATTAAAAATAATATAAATTTAATTACCATAATATCTATTTAACTCCAAAGATAAAATAGGTAGCGTGCGCATTCTTTAATTTGAAAAAAAACATTGTTTCACTTGCAAAACCAAAAAATCAAATATTCGTAAGCTAAAATACAGTAATAATAAATTTTTGGTATTGATAAAGTTATACGGGGCCTGAGCCGACTTTTGACCTAATGACAGCCAAAACGTTTAACATTTTATTATACAGTCGAGCCCGCTTTAGTTGAATCGGGATATCTCGAAAAAATTTGAAGCTACACTATCGAAAGACTCTCTCGGCAAAGCGTTTGATCACAGCTAAAGATAATTCTCCCTTTCAGTGGGAATATTTAGATCAAACCATAACCATAAAATCTGCGTGGAATAAAGTGAAAAGTAGAACCATTTTCGTTCAACGGGTTTTGTCAAAAGGACAGAGTTTTCTGGAAGTATGCAACTTGTTCTGAGAAATTGCAAGAAGCACAACAAGAATTTCGTAATATCTGGGAGCGACTGTTTGACATTCTTCTCGACCACTTTCCTTCAATAAATTAATACGTAGATGTCCATTCTGGTTATAAGTGTACAGAAACCTTCACAAAATTGTCGGAAGCTAAAATCGTAGATTAAATTACTATTTACCATAATATCAGTAGTTAAATGCCATATAAACAGCTGTCATAACAATGAAATGAAAAGTCATTCATTTTTATTCTATATTAAATCAACGATAAACAAATAATACGGCAAAAACAATCTATTTGATATGTTGTATTTGACATAAATCTCATGAAGTGTGACATTTCTATGAAATCCGACTTAAGTGGGCACGACTGTATTTTGATTTTTATTTTACGAAAACGTTCTTATAACGTGTTGATGATTATATATTATGTGGGTGGATAAGTAACTGTGTTAACATCTGTTAACATCTGTTCTTAATTTTGTCTTTGTATTATATAAAGGAGGGTTTCTAAAACTTTTTTTCAGTCTATCGTTAGCAATTGAGTTATACAAAGCCCTTGTGACATTTTAAAATCATTGAGAAGAGAGTGATGTTTACTTTTTCAATTCTAAAATGGCCATAATGTAACTGTGCTAAAAGAAATGTGTTGTGTACGTCAGAGGTGCTATTGATGTTCGAAGAAGTCAACAATGGTTTGATAAATTCAGATTTGGGAATTTATAAACAGCTGATGATGAAAGACCAGGACGCCGTTCAACTACCGATGGTGATGTACTAAATGCCAGATACCAGTCAGATACCATGGGACATCGCATTGAAGATGGGTATCAATCAATCTACGGCTGTGAGGCATCTGTATCGTATTAGGAATGATTTCGAAGTACCATATGTGGGTCCCGCACAAATTGTCACCTTGCAAACCTGTTGGACCGAGTTACCACATATGTTTCTTTGCGTGCGAGACAAAAGCATAAACCTTTTTTTCATCGACTAGTGACAGGGGATGAAAAATGGGTTGTAAAACTAGGAAGCGACACTGGGCCAAGCACGGACAAGTTCCATTAACCACTCCAAATTTAGAACTTTATCACAAAAAATAATGCTTTGTGTTTTGTGGGATATGAAGGCCATTATTTATTACGAGTTATTGAACCCTAACCAAACAATTAATGCTGCGAGATATTGTTAACAGCTACAAAAAATAAACTTGGCATTCATTAAAAGCGACTACAACAAACTAATCGTAAGGGTGTCATATTTCACTATGACAATCCACAACACAGCACAAATTAAAGTAGCTAAATTGGGATGTTTTAAAGCATTCACCTTATTCTCCTGACTTATTTACTTCTGATTTTTGCTTGTTTATATTTTAACAAAATTACTTAAATGGGAAATTTTTTTAATACAACAGAGGAGGTAAAAACAACACGTTCTTTGCATAGAAACCTGAAAGTTTATATTCTAATGGGATTAAAAAGTTGACAATGGGAGACTGTCATTAAAAATAATAAAGATTGTGTAATTGGCTAATTTAATAATATTTATGTGAAAATATTAACTTGTCTATTTCCCAAATGGGTTTGGTTTATTTTAAAAATAAATTTACACATTTTAATGAGATTTTTGTATATAAAAATGTTGATGATGTGAAAACATCATAAATATTCATAATTTCCCTTTAAAATTTATTTATTTATTGTTCATTTGCATGTATTTTTTATTATAGAAAATGTATTTATTTTTCTTCTCGAATTAAATTTTTTTAACTTATATTTTGAAGTCAAATTTAATGTCAATTTTGGTAATGACACCCACTTTTATGATAGGTTAGTTATTTGATTTATTATTAAAGGCCTTATTTTATGTCAATTTGGTCCTATTAATTGCTTACTGTTGTAACAAATTGCTGAAATGTTGGTGTGAGGTGTTTTCAGCTGAGAGTTGAATATTTCAATGGTTTATTAAAATAATTTTAAATTGTAAATAATTGACTATTAAAATAACTTTTAAATAATTTTTAAATTGGATTTTTTAAGTTGAAATTTTTGAATTAAAAATGAAAATAGCTTTTAAAAAAGAAGTTTTACTAATGAAACATTTTTAAATAAATATGTTTTAAATATTGAAATTTTTTGATAAATGGTTTTGAAAATATTTTTTTCAACGCGGAAAATTTGTTTGGAAATTATACAATATTTCATTAATAAATATTTGGAATTATGTCATTAACTTTTGAACCGGATTTAAAAAATAATTTAGAAGATGTTTTAGCAGCTTCTAATATGTCGACCACGTCTATGAATTTCTTCATAAAGAAGCTATTCCCAAATGATTATCATATAGGAGATGATGTTGAATCATTCATTAAAGAATGCGATAGATATTTTAAAATGGTACAAATTCCTACTGCAAGACAAGAAGTGATGATCGAATTACTGATCGACAAACAGATCAGAGAGATATATATAGGAGTTGACCAAAATATCAAATGTTATAAGGAAAGATTGCGAAAGGCATTCGTCAAAAAAACAAGTTTCGCAGAAGATTTACAATCTCCTATGTCTTATAGACAGACTAGTGAAAAGCCCGATAAATATTTTACTATCATAGGACGAGTTAGTCGATAAAATATTGGGGCATGAGTTAAAGAAGGAAAGTTTAACAGAATATCTGCTGGTACACTGTGCAGCCGAGAAGACTTTAAAATGAGAATTGTGTCTAAGTGACACCAAAGGAACAACGAAAGTGAAGAAAAAATCAAGAAGTTACATGAATCTCGTATAGTTGCAGATGAGATCTACGAAGTGAGAGAAAGAAGACCAGAACAGAATATAACAAGAAATTACAGAGACGCGGTTACAAATCAAGCAAGATATATTGTATCACTAAGATATAATAGCAAGCCGAGAGAGTATCGAGAAGAAAGACCGATCAGAAATAAAAACGAATGCTTGACACGTCACAAGGTAGAACATTTGAGTAGAGATTGCATAACAAAGAAGGCAGTTACATGTTTTACATGTGGACGACAAGGATAAGTAAGAAGTCAGTGTCCACAGATGCAGAGAAAGGTAGTCGAATGTTATGTGTGTGGAACCCTGGGACGCGTGAGAAGAGATTGTCAAAAAATAAGGTGTACGAGGTGTAGCTTCGGAGGTCATAAAGAGGCAGATTGTTACACAAATTTGGAGAGAATGAGATATAGGAGAATCAATGAAAATTTTGGAAAACAACAAGAACGATACGAAGCAGGGAGTGGTTATCAAGGAACGCGAAAGGAAACAAGACAAGCAGATAGAGATACGTAGCATTCATAGACGAACCAAGTGATGAAAGAATAGAAGATAAATCCAGAGAATACCCAAATATCAACGCCCCGATAGAAGAGGAGATAGTCGGGGCAGTGTATTAAACAGTAATGCTGACTCCCAAATTATTAATTATTATAATAAAAGTAAAATATCACGTATTATAGAAAAAGATGTGAAAGATACAGAGGTAATGGAAGAGGAAAATAATGTAATAAGGAAAGTGAACAGATTCATAAAAAGGATTTTGCAGAAAGAGAAAGAGAAAATATACAAATACTCACTTTAGATGAATGGAAAAATGATATTATTAGTTATGATAAAATGCAAGGCCGACCAAGTGTAACTATTAGAATACAAGATCAGAAGATGGAATGCTTGCTCGATACAGGAGCTACAGTAAATGTCATGAGTTGAAGCAAATTTGAGAAACTTAAAGATGTAGAACTAACAACAACGATTGATACATTGAGATGTGCAAATAATAGTGTTTTAGAAACGAAAGGTAAAGCAATATTAGAAATAGTAATAAATGGCAGGAAAAGAAGGGTAAAATTTACGATAGTACGATATATAACTCCAGAGGTAATTGGTGGTATAGAGTTGCAAAAACAATTTAGAGGTCGAGAAAACGAAGCAAGAGCCCATATGCAGTATCAAAGCCAAATTTGGAACGATTTCAAAGAGCAAAAAATACTTTAAAGATAAATAATCCGATACTATTGAACATTATAAAAAAGAATCAAAATGTTTTATGTCTGTTAGATGGGACATTGGCTGCACAAAGCTGTTGAAGCATAAAATAGAAACTCAAAGAAAACTGATAAATATTACCTTGGAGACAACCAATCAACTTGGAACGTAAAATAGATGAAGCGATAAAAAACTTATGGGAAAACAATATTATCAAGAAGTGTAATTCGCCATGGAACACTCAATTAATATGCGTCTGGAAGAAAGAAAAGCAAGATATCAGATTATGTCTTGATTTCAAGCAATTAAACCTAGTAACAGAGAGACAGGCGTTCCCTATGCCGAATATAGCAGAGATGTTAGATAAATTGGGTGGAGCAAAGTATTTCAGTTCGATAGATCTTGGAAATGCATATTATCAAGTAGAATTAGAAGATGAATCAAAGCTAAAAACGGCGTTTTCAACCAAATCAGGCAATACTGTTTTAACAGAATGTCATTTGGAATAGCAGCGGCATCAGGTACATTTCAGGAATTGATGGGAAAAGTATTAATGGGTACGAGATATGCAGCAGCATACCTAGACGATATTTTGATATTTACAAAAACGATCAATCACTACTACGAAGTTTTAAATGAAGTGCTGGACAAAATTGGAAAACCGGGTCTCAGAATAAACCCTGAAAAGTGCCATATCCTTAAAGAGGAAGTCAAATTTTTAGGTCACATAATCAACAAAGATGGAATACAGAAGGACCCATCAAAGCTAGGCGCGATTAAATCATTTGAAAAGCCAAAATGTGTTAAGAATCTGAGAAGCTTCCTAGGAATATGCAATTACTACAGAAGATTTATAAAAGAATACGCAAAAAATGCAAGAGTTTTAGAAGAGCTATGTGGGTTATACAACAAAAAATTAATTTGGACAGACGGATGCAACATTGCATTCGAAAATATGAAAAATGCTTTAGTGTCCTCACCTATTATAGGGTTTCCAGAATTTGAAAGAGAATTCATTCTGGATTCTAATGCAAGTTTTGACATGATTGGAGCAGTATTATCTCAGAAAGACGACAACGGGTGCGAAAAGGTTATAGCATACGGTTCTCATGCAATGAGCAATCATGAAAAGGGGTATTGTATAACAAGGAAAGAGTTTCTGGCAATCTATTATTTTTGTCAACACTTCAATCATTATTTATATGGAAAACGGTTCATTTTGAGAACGGACCATAAAGCTATCACGTTTATGTTATCCACAAAGAAACCAATAACAACGCAATTTCAGACATCGATTCACTACCTCAGTAGTCTGGATATTAAAATAGAGTATAGAAAAGGTATGGATCATGCAAATGCAGATATGTTGTCAAGGAGTACATGTGGAGATCTAATGATTTCAAAGCTGGTAGTTGAATCTGAAGAAAATAAGAAGTAATCTGAGAAGATTCAAAGAAGACGCTATTCTCTTCTAACACTGTTGGGACTTTGAACACGTTTAATATACTCGAGTAAAGGTAGATCATATTTTCTGTAAAGCTTGGTTACAGTCAAAAAACGTATCATTTGCTCGAACACTTACATGTTTAGATCCAAAAAAGCTTCCAAATTCAGTAACAAACATAGTAACATCTAGAATGCGATCAAGTGTTTTTTTGATATTTGGTTTTCAGTTTTGAGTTCATCTAAAGATAAATTCTTGTAAAACGCTGAACTTTCATTATATTGTATACAATTATTCAATTTCCTATAACCTCGGTTAATTTTCAAGCCAACTGAAAAGGAGAAATTTGAAAAAGCTGCAGCATCATATTTCAAAGGAAAACAAAGATTGTTTATCGACATCCTACCATAACCAATCAGTTTTATAAATCTTAACTTTTTAAGATCTGTATTTAAATGTTTGTAGTTTTGACAAAAGTGATTGATTAGGAAAAAATAAGTTTGTGTCTCATTTTTATGATTATCTCGCTAGTGCTTGTTGTACCTTACGCTTGGTTTATGTTAGATTAATCACAAATTTAAGTATAAAGTGAATGATTTCTTGGTAGCAACATTTATTATTTAAAACAATAAAGTGATAATTTAAATATTAATTAATTAAATACATTATTCGCAGCAAAAGGCTTAAATTTTCACTTTATTGTTTTAAATCACAAATGTAATTTTGATATAATGTGTAACTACAAGTTGAAATTTGGTATTTTGTATGATTGCACTGCTAAAATAATTCATAAATAATAAAAGTAAATTACAGCCCTATTTCAGATCGATATTCATATTTATTTGACATCAATATTGATTTACACCAAGTGCATAAATTAATGGTACGTTTAAACAGAAATTAAAGTATAGTATAAGTCATATAAGTCATAAGTTGTACATAATGTATGCACTTTGGCAGCACCGGCGCTAGAGTTTCAGATGATGTGTGAAAATTGCATATTACCGCCTTCGCATTCCATAATAAGAGTAAAAATACATATACAGTATTCCCAACCAGAAAGTTTTCTCTTTTCCATAGTTTTCTTAGATAATAGTAAAAATACTTATTAAAAATAATAAAATTTTAAGTTTAAATTAATTTGATTTACTTACAAATTTCTATTCTTTAAATTTACGACAATAAAATCCTTTTTTTATATTAAAGATTAAAGTTAATATCTAAAATTTATAATGTTTGCTAAAAAATTAAAATGAATTATATAAAATTTAAAAAAAAAATGTATTATGGTAAAATATTTTAATATTTTTTAAGCACTAACTAGTGACTTACCAGTATGTGGAATCAAACTAAACTAGAATGAAAATTGCGCTGCAAATAAGAAATTTCTTTATAAACTTTCCGCCTACTTAACTTTATGTGGAATCAAACTAAAATAGAATGAAAATTGCGCTGTAAATAAAAAATTTCTTTATAAATTTTCCGTCTACTTAACTATTTTTCAAAAATGATTTATTTATTTTTCAAATTGGACACATTCACAAATTATTAAACTAAAATGGAAATTGCACTGGAAATAAAAAAAATCTTTAAATTTTTTCGCCTAATTAACTATTTTTCAAAACAAAAATATTTTTCACAGATGGAACAATATTGTTCAAATTGGACTAGTTATTAAACAATAGAATGGAAATTGTTATGAAAATAACAAATTTCTGTACAATTTTGCCGCCTTTTGTATTTTTCCGCCGTGGCGCCTGCGTGAAAATCACGCATCGTACCCGCCTCACGCCGGGCCTGCACTTTGGTGTATTGT
>CAUHTR010005493.1:0-27649 GCA_959609185.1 Schmidtea polychroa | reverse complement strand
GAAAGAAAAAAAAATAATGACGCTCCACAACTGGTCTCCATATGCATAAAAGCAATGCAATTAACTATATAGAATTAACAGATGAAGGATAGGGAGGGTCATCCTGTTCCTGGGAGTACCCCATGCGCAATATGACTTATATGTAATGTCCGAAAGATGATCTATAGTACGACAAATGTGCACGAGGAACAATCACATAAATGTTTTAATAATAAAACAAATTTTACAAATTGTCTTAATTACTACAAGAACAAAAAAAAATCCGACACAACATAATATCACTAATTATATCACTCCGCATTGTCACTCCTGGTAAGCTAGACTGGGTTCTTGCGGGGCCTT
Source organism: Schmidtea polychroa (assembly GCA_959609185.1). NCBI lineage: Eukaryota > Metazoa > Platyhelminthes > Tricladida > Dugesiidae > Schmidtea > Schmidtea polychroa. The sequence continues at coordinate 27,307 of CAUHTR010005493.1, read as the reverse complement.
CCTCGTTTTCGTGGAGGGGCAACTGCCCCCTCCAGCTCCTCTGGGGTTTTCCCTTCTGCTTCGGCTCTGATCTGGAGTTCTATCCTCCTCAGCCGCATCTGGGCCGCTTCCAACTCGATCAATGCCCGATCGCGGGCCTCCTGTAACAAGTCATTGTCCTCTTCTACCTTCACCCATGCCTGGGCATCGGGTTCTGGGCCGGTCCGGATAATCCGATTGGAACAGTCTAGGTCCCGCCCCTGACACCATCGATGAATATGGTGCCAGATGTACCGCGTGCGAAGGCGGGTGATTGTCCATTGTTCGTCCTCTTCGCTGCTGAGGTTATCGTTTGGTGGTGCCATGCCTGGAATGTAAACGTTAATACCCGTTTAACTCACGTCAAAGTATTTGTATGGTATTTGTATGGTTTTATTCTAAAAACTGGACAAGATTAAGATTTATAGTTCGGAGGTCTTTAGCGGACTTATAGAGCAAACAAAACTTAGAATTATCATCGGAAATGTTTGATCGTTATTCTAATCGAGAGTTAAATAAAATCAGGTGTCTGAGTTATACGTTTCTAAAGCACAAGCATCAATCATAGACTCAGAGTTTATACTTCGGAAATTTCAGAAAATATAACCTAAACTATCGCCAGATTATGAATTCAGTTACCCTATCAAGCTAACATTATGCTTTAAGTATTCAGTCGAATTATAGTTTTTAATCAGTTACCTATAGGTACGCATAAATTGTCGATGGGGGAATAGAAGTTAGCATTATACCTTTCAACACTCAAAAATTACAATTTATATGAAGACCCTAATTTCTTATTTAAATAGCTAAATATGTAAATAATTTATAAAATACTATTATATTTTCTACCTTATATTTTAAAACTAGATCCCGTAATTCTATTAAAGTTACGCTTTATCAATTGGTGCTCTTACATAATGTACTCTATAGTTTCAACGGGCATGCAAAGCCATATTTCTACATCAACGTTAATAAAATATAATATAACCCAAAATTATATCCCAATATCTTCACACATTATATTTTAAATAGGCATAAGGTTATATTTCCTAGTAAGTAATTATAAAATATTGACGTTTTCGTGGATTTTGGTTAATTCTTACGGTATGCATTCTCAAGCTAAGATTCTAATTAGAAATCTCCATTAACTTCATTAGGTTGCAATTAATTATATATCGATAAGTACTAATGAGATTTCTCGTTTATCAAATATCATAAAATAGACTTGGACACAACTTTGAGTTTGAACGAAACAACTAATCAAATTAATCGGTTAATCTTTCATTCGGTCATAGCATTCACTATAATTTATTTTCTATTGAATGGATAATGATAAATTCCCCTTTATTTCAAATATCAAACATCAATTTTCTAATTTAAAATTAATGCATATTAAAATTTGTTGTATTTTTGACCGGCATATTTTTCTTTAACTTATATTTTAAACTATCATAAAGCAAATCAATACTGATGACAAACTTAAGCGGCAATAAAAATAAATTCCAACATGTTCTTTCGAGATTATATTCTACCACTAGGTTTTATTTTTGTCCGGAAATATGAATCATTGTTTGAAGCATATCTCCAATAAACGTGAATCAACTCACAACATTAAATAATGACACTTGAGGATATTGAATGTGATCAATTTAAAACAATCTAATTGTTTATAAGAACGTGTGTGTGCATCCTGCGAGTGAATTGGTTATTTCTACCCACACATCAGTGCTATTCCTTATCCAATTGTGTGCCGTTGCGTGAACATGACTCTTCAATGGACTTTTTCCTAACTGGGGTGTATGATCGATAGTTGAACTTGTTAATTTCCACGTCATCACCTCTAGTTTCATAGGCGAAAATATTCATGTCGGGATGCATTTAAAATTTGAGAAGGGATTCTATTTTATTCAATAAAATTCTAGATAAATATTAAAATAATGGAAAATGAACATTGCGAAATAAAATTCTACGCTTGAATAATGATGAAAAATTATCAAATTCGGAAACACGCAATATGAATAAAAATCAACTGTTTATCTTGGTAGATATGACCGGGAGAATACCCATGAATGTGATAAAAATATAATACTATATTTATCTAACGATTTATATAATGAAGATAAAGAAACTAAAAACCTTGAAGATTTTCGTGAAAGTGTTAAATTAAATAGGTTATTGTTAAATAAATAACATAATGCAAATATTTATTTTTAAAATGCCAGATGAAGCTGAAAAAGGAATTTAACTGCATATTTCATTTTTGATTTGCTTATAGAATATTAAACTAATGGTTTTCAAAATAAAATTTAAATTATATTGTATAAAGAAATAACGTTGATTAAAATAAAACGTTTTATTGTTATTTTCTTAAATTTTTATTTACAGACATCTCCATTTGAAATTGATTATCTTTCTCATATTACGAATACCTTATATTGTAAGTAGGCATAATGGAGTTTTCAACCGACTACATATGTTCAATTTGGGTCTGAGTTCTACTCAATTACGACCTTAGTGTACCCTATTGTCTACGATTTTTAATGTTGAAATTAAATATGTTTGCTTGTACTCGGGAAGAATGCTTGCTTACACGGCCCCACTGTGACCGCTACGACAAGCCCTACTGTAATGTTGAGTCGAAACATCATTGTCGACCGATAAATAAAGCATATAGAGCCATAGCGGAGGGGTTTTATCGACACAACTCCATGGTAGAACCATGAAGTGGCCGACCTCCGATGACCAAACAAAAAAAATTATATATATAGAATATTGCATGTCTGCATGTTTCAAAATTTGTTAATATCAAATGCAGGACTGAACAGAGACGCCCTGAGACGCCGCTGATCAGTCATATTCAAAAAAAATTTTAATAAAAGATAAAAAACAAAAATTGATCTTAGGGATATTAATCTACATTAAAATAATTACATTAATCATGATAACATCGAACAATAAAAGAAAAATCTACTTACTATTAAATTTCGGAAAATTTCTAATAAAATATTGGCATAAACAAAAATGATTAATTGTGCCTGAAACGTGTCAGTATATATACCTATTTTGTACACGTGTATGTATTGATGCATTAAAACAAACTCGAATTCTTTTTATTCCAGAATTTTCTATTTCACGATTTTGATATTTTTAATGGCAATTTTTGTGCCATAATTTTTGTTTTTATTTTTAAAATTTTATTTTTTAATTATTTTTCGTTAATTTGACGTCCATGATGGATTTGGAACGGTTCCAGAACATTCTATTCTACTTTTAATTTATTTTTATTTTAACTGATGTTTTTATGAATTTCTTTTTGAGATTTTTTATTTTTAATACTAATTTATTTATTTTCCTCAACTTTTGTTGTTCTAGATGACTTTTGTGATGGTCATCGCCATTTTATAGAATGTTCTGGGTTTTTCTGGAATGTTTTACTGTTTTTATCGTCTTTTAAGTTATTCGAGTTTGCTTTTGGTAATTCTATGTTTGTTTGGTCATTTTTGAGTTAGATTTTTGCATCACTTCTTGCTTCTGTATAATTTTATTTAATTTCTTTGTTTATGTTTTTGTTGCTTTCTCCTTTAGTTAATATTGTTTATTTGGTGTAGGTTTTAATATTTAACTATACTTTTTGCTTTTTACATGTTGTGTACCTGCACGTTTCAGTCACAATTAGTAGTTTGGGTCTAGAAATCAGTTCTAGCCCAACACTGGCATGATCGGAAGGACTGCTGATTGCCGGCACCAGATTGGTCTGCACCACTGATGATCAGACCTACCAGAATACCCTATCAAATCTGAAGTCCTTCAAAGAAAAAAAAAACTCAAATCGAGACGACGAATACGTTTGTTGTGAGTGCCTCAAGCAACCCAACCGGAAGAAATAAAGAAAGAAAGTTCTAGTGAATGAGGGGTCGAGAACCTCTCCCCTTATGCCATAACTGGCCGTCGTTTAATTAATAATAAAACTTTAATTTTTTTTTACAACTAGATACTAACAACCAGATAAATGCAACTGTTGAGGTCCATAAATTAAAATAAATTGAAATGAAATTTAGGTTAATAATTTAAATAAAAAGTAAGTGAAGAAAAAAGACAAATAAAAGCGTGATCATGCACGAATTGATAGTAAAGGAAAGTACTATGGAAGCAGTATTAGAAAATTCCAAAAGCAATTGCGAAAGGCAAGAATCCGGAAATCCGAGAAAAATCAATAAATTGTAAAATCATCGAAATCGAATTGGGAAATCGGGACAGGTATAGAGTAGCTAATGGTCAACAAGATGATGGTTAGGGATTTATCAGAAAATGGGTAGGAAGGGTCGAAAAGCATTCAAATGTGTAAAAACAGAAAACGTTAATTAATTAATTAATTGACTAATAGAAAACCCGAGCTAATGGGAAACCCGAGCCAATGGAGAACCCGAGAGATGAAGGAAACCCGAGCTGGGTAAACAAGAAGAAAAGTAAACAGAAGGAAGATTTGGGCCCATTAGTTTGACACAATGAATAATTGGAAAAGTGCAAGGAGAAGATAGTGCGTGTAGAAAGGCCGGACGGGCCATTAATTATCTTTGTTTGTTGGACCATTATGGGTGACAGCCGAAGCAGATACGTGGAAGCAAATGTCAAGTGAAAGATTGGCTCGGCAATAACCATTTGTCATCCCGATTTTGAAGAGTATATAAGGAAGGGGAAAATCAGAGCAAATCGGCATTTTGCCTCAGCTAGGGTTAGAAGAAACCGAGTTAGGAATAGGTAAAAACGAATTAAGGAGATTAGGGGAAAGAAGATAAAGAATAGGAATACGGAAAGGTGAAAAAGAATCAAATCAAACAGAAAAAGAGGAAAACGTGGGTCAAGAGAATCTAAAGAAATAAAAGGTGAATATTATCTATTTACAAAGCATCAACGCCGTGCTGAGAATCGGTCAAACGTAACTTTGATTATTAATTGTAAAGTGGTGAGAAAAGATTGTGAATTTTGTTATTTCAATATACGTTGGGTTGTTATGGTTTTGATTTAAAGGACACGAGGAGTCAGAGGGAACCGACTTAAATTAACCAAAAACCCAACACAACCAACAACAACCAAGTACTAACAACCACATATCTCCACATAAAATAATAACAATTAACAACTTAGTAAAATTTATTCATCAAGTATTTGCTTATTATTATTAGCTCTTCTTAATTCAGCAAGTAGAATATTTCTTAATCTAAAAGGTCAATCAGAAACCAAATACTAACAACTAAGTACTTCTAAAAACAACTAGCTACTAGATATAAAACAACCAACAAACAAGCATTTACCAACAACTAAGTTCTTACAACTAGATACTAACAACCAGATACCTGCTACCAAGTACTTACAACTTCCTACTAACATATTAGTGCCAACAACTATGTACTAACAACCAACAACAAGCAACCAACTAGGTACCAAATACCAAGATAAAACTATGTCTCAAACAACTAAACACTTACAACTAGATTCTTACAATCAACTAAATACAGGGTGGGCCAAAAGTAACGCTCTATTTTATTTTTTTAATAACTATCGACAGAATATATATAGACACCAACAGCTTTAAAAATAAAATAAATAAAAATTAAAATATTGAAAATATTATTTTTTAAATATTATATTTTTGAGTATTTTTCCATCACATCGTTGGCATTCTCGAGCTCGATCAACCACATTTTCCATTACCCGCTTCAAAATTTCTGGCGAAATGGCCGATATTTCTCGTTGAATATTTCCTTGGTCGTCCTATCTTTGGAAGGTTTATAACAGATCCCGATGTTTCAAACTTTGATACAAGTCGAAAAATAGTGGATCTTGAAGGATATTTTGATACATTAAAATATTTTGCAAACGATCTTTGAGTCAGAATAATCGACTTTCCGTTAGAATAATACATTTCTATCAGTTTGGTTCTTTCTAAAGTGCTAAGGATTGGTATGGAAAAAATATGAAACACGTGCTATTAGAATATGGGATTAATTTTAAAAAATGGGATTAAGATTAAAAAATTTAATATATATAAAATAGAGCGTTACTTTTGGCCCACCCTGTATTCTTCATTGTATTTTATCAAATGCTTTATAAATTAATTTTTTGTTTGTGTTAAAATTTAAAAATATTTTTGATTACAATCAGTAGAAAAACCTTTTCCAAATGTCTAAATTTAACAATTGTCAACTCATCAACTATAAAACATCACGTGGAATTGAAAATAATTTAAATATTTTAAAATATCAACGAAAAACTATAGAATTCTAATTTTTATTCACAAAAGATCTGCTTAATTTTTAATTGATGACTAACATCGGTACTGACTTAAAGTAAAAATTGCATGCTTATTCAATAAAAAGTTATTGTTAATTCGTTTTATTATATATACTATATATTATATAGTCTGAGTTTATCCGACAAGATTTTTTGTCCCCTTGTGGGTATTGGTCGTAAGGGTATTGGTCACACTCAACTCCCCCCTACTCATTAACTAGATACTAAAATCCAGTGAACAACCAAGTACAGGTAACCCTCGATTAACACGGTAGTTTGGTTCCAAGAATACTCCGTGCTAATTAAAATCGTGTTAATCGAGACTAACAATTAATACAATTCATGGGGTATGGTTCCAAAAAATTAAAAAAATGATTTATGTTTTTGATAGTTTTTATTATTTTCATGCATCTAATACAAAAAAAGAAGATTGAAATACAAATAGACTTGAAATCAAAATTTAACAAAGAATAGTAAAATAAATAAATTCATTTTGCATAAATATCAAAATAAAAATATGGCATAATTTAAATTGACCATAGATAAGGTTAACCAATTCCATCATAATCACTCTCAAAATCTCTGAAAAAATATGTAATGTGTGGCTGATTCATTTTTACTGGTGCTTCTTCATCACTTGAATAATTTTCTGACACTTCATTAGTCGCTTGTGGTTTCTGGATTATGGTTATAAAATCAGTGAGAAGAACCTGTTTTTGATTTTTTTAAAATTCTTTCTCGACTTCTCGGTAAGGAGCTAAGCTAAGAATTTTCAGACTACGGTCCATTGACGGATCATTGTCAAGGAAATGGTTTTCTAATTTTTTAGCCATCTCAAATCCTTCTCTTAATGATTTGAGTGTGAAGTTTTGCTCTGCGACATCACTCTCAGTATCAACAATGTATCAACACTAGCTAACAACAACCAGATACTAAATACTTACAACAAGATCAATTAGATACCAAGTACATTATAACCAACAACAAGCAACCAACCAGATACTTATAACTAAATACCAATTAGTTACAACTAGATACTAACAACCAAAAACTAGGTATCAGATATTAACAACCAAGTACCACCTAGTAGCAACCAACTAACAATCAGATACCAAGAACAACTAGATAATAACAAACAGATACTAACAACCAGATACTACCAACCAGATACCAAGTACTAACAACTAGATACTAACAACCAGATGCTAACAACCCAGTACTAAGCACTATCAACCAAATACTTACAACTAGACACCAAGTACCAACAACTAACTAGCAACACGTAAAAATAATAACAAATAAATACAAAATATTCTTCAACACATACACTATCTTCTTGTCAACATCTACAACTAAAGTACTAACAACTATTTACCAACAACTGAGTACTTAACACTATCAACCAAGTATTAACAAAAAGATCTTTAACCTCTTAACGATTCCATTTCTCCGAAAAAAAACGTTTCAAAAACGGTCGTATATTTTATTGTCAATAATGAAAGACAGCGTACAAATCCATACGGGATAATCTTAAACGAAACAGAAGCGCAAAATTCCATTTAAATTTAATATGAAGCCTTCCCGTATATATACGGGATAATCCAAAAACCCATATTCAGTTTGCCCGTATATGTACGGGTTAAACCGTTAAGAGGCTAAAAGAAAATGTTCTACTCGAAATTTAAAATAAATATTAATGTACAATTTAACCGTTTAGTTGCATTGAAAGATTAAATTTATCCATCCATTAACTGATATTCAACCGATTTAATCTCTAAAAATCTAATTAAAATCACCCGATAAATCATAAATTTCCTCCAATAAAGATCAATTTTCATAAGTTGTTGTCCAACTCTTTTAGGTCAATATTTCTCAACTTTTGTCCGACTATAACATCTTAAATAAAGATAAAAATAGTTTAAAGTTGATATCAATCCCAAATATCTCTAAATATTTCATTATTAAATCATAAAACCAAATAAATTGGTCAATAAAACCTAAACAACTTAATTAAACCCTGGATAATTATTAGAAAATTAATAAAAAATGATTCTAAAAGTAAACAATAAATTAATTTACTTGCAATAACATTCATCACAACCTAATACAACGATATAATTTTACACAGGAACTATTATCGATTCACTATTTACCCTAATATATTGTAATTTTCCTTAAAACATTTCCAATAAGAACATTGCGCATTTAGTAAAATTTTAAAAGAAATATTTGTGGGGAGAATATAAGTGATAATAATTAGTGAAAAATCGAGAATCGGTGTCTATAAGTGATTCGATAAGATAATGTCTGTAATCTTTGTGTAAATAAGTTTATCTATGATTTATTATTGTACAATTATTTTATAAATTATTTGAGGCTTTTAAAAACTTGTTTTAATTTTACTAAATTTATATTTAAAAGGTTAGTGTAAAGTATATAATTTTAATTGCAATTTTTTTTTATTTTTTTTTATTTTTTATTTCAATTGTCTAATTTCATCAATAAGTTTAAAAAGTCTATAACTGGTAATAAATTAATTTCTTATTTACACTTATTTGAAAATTTAAAAAACTTTACTTATTCCTTATAAAAATTGAAATATTTAGTGTAAAATAGTAAATTAAAACATTTTAATAATAAATTGCTATTATTACGATATTAAAGGACTTAGTCAAAAATTAAAAAAAAGACCTAATCAATATTTCTCAGTCAAATACCATTCACGGTTTGTTATGTAATAAAATAGTCATTTGTGGATTAAACAATTCTTTAATATCGTAATAATAGCAATTTATTATTAAAATGTTTTAATTTACTATTTTATACTAAATATTTCAAATTACTAAATTCTATTAATAGTCCCCGAGACAGACTTTTACTTAGGTTTCTACTTTGTTTCAGGAAATTTGATTTTATTCCCTACCACATTACATAACACTTGCCACACAGTAATTATGAATGGTCACCCCGGTTTTCTACCCAATGGGTGNCAATGGGTGTTCAAATCTCACTGATAGGGCTTCAAATGAACAAATCCGTCCCTTTTGCCACACGCAGATTCAGAAACAGTGATAATCCTTGAACCAATCTGAGCACAATCTGTCGGGCTACAGTATACCATGGTTCAAATAACTCGCCTAATTTTTTATCCACGTTGTATTTTTTTTTAATTAAGGATTTTGTTTTTTAATTATTTGTTTAATTGATGTTTTATTAGGATTCTAAATAAACTTCTTGTTATTTTTATGCCGCGTGGCTTGCAATGACATCAAATGAAATTTTTAATTAATTACTAATTACTTTATTTAATAATTATCGGTCTTCTGGCTCAACACTAATATATTTTTTCAATTTTTATTAACCATTTTTTAATTCAGTGAAAAATATATTTGAAAAATTTTGTACTGACAACTTCCTACTGTTCAAGGCGAGCGAAGAAGTGCAATCAGAAACACTTAGGTGCCACGAGTTTGAAACAATTCAGTTAAACCCATAGAAGATGGTGAAGATGGCAAGTACGACCTTGTAGGAAAATGAACAACTTAAAATTCTAATACTTAAATTGCGACTAAAGCAATTCATGACGGAATTCCGAAACCAGTATTGACAACAAGTTATCAGAAGGAGTGGTTCTCTGGGAACCCATTCACATTTGTAGTTGTCCCCACCTGAACAATCATTCCAATCACGATGCTGCTTGTGTTAAACAGTATGTGTGCCATGTTTTTGACAGTACGTAATAAGTATTAATCTTTTGCTGTAAACCATTTATTTGATACAGTAACAACCCTGTGAAGCAACGGGCATCAATTAAAACCTGATAACACAAATTTTATTTTTGTTGATCAGATTACGTTTAAGAGCAAAACTAGGATAATTAATATAAACTACTATTTATTTATTAACCCATCATTTTTGATAAATTAAATTCAATTTAACCAACCGTTTATATCAAAATTGATCGCATTATTCTCAATATTGAAATATTATTTGAAATATATTTAAAATATTTATTTAAAATTTACCTGATATCTTTATATTTCGATTATTGCAATAACGTAAAGAAAATTTGGAAACAAGACGGTTTTAAATTTAAAATGTTTAAAAGTACCGAAAATAATTATTATATTAATATTTATATAAAAAACTTATTATTAAAATATTGTCTTGCAATCGTTTCATCACACTTAATTGCACTATTTCTTCTATATTTCATATTTCGCAGAGTGTTTCGCTTATTTTAAATATATTTAGAATTAATTTAATTTAGTTTATTCATTTTTTAATTAAATTGTAATAAAATTGTATTGGAATAGTTTTCTGTTGTTTAAATATCTCATTTTAAGTTCATTATTTATTATAAAATATTTGATGTTTCTAAATTCCTAAGTCAAATCATTTTTAAAAAATAATTTAAATTAGTGTTTTGTGATTAAATTTTCAAATTATTTCAAAATATACTAATTCAGAAATAATATTTTTTTATAATTACTTCCGCTTTATAATGCTTTCTTTTCAGTCAAATTCTAAGAGAAATAATTTATTCAAAATAATAATTCTTGGGGACAGTGGGTAATTAAATTAATGGAAGGTGAAAATTTTTATTTTCAATTTAAAGAGTCGGTAAAACCTCACTATTAAATCAGTATGTGAATAAAAGGTTCAACACTGTATATAAAGCCACTATTGGTTCTGATTTTCTAGCAAAGGAAGTGAAAATTAATGACCATATAATAACATTACAAATATGGGACACTGCTGGCCAGGAAAGATTCCAATCACTTGGAATGGCATTCTACAGAGGCGCTGATTGTTGTATTTTGGTATACGATGTGTCAAGACATGACACATTTAAAAATTTGAATTCATGGAAAGAAGAATTTATATTGCAAGCCAATCTTACAGCTGTTGAAGGATTTCCGTTTGTCGTTATTGGTAATAAGATTGATCTAGACAACAGACAAGTTAGGTGTTAATACCATGAAAATAAATTACATTAAACAAATTTCACTAGATTACTTTTAGAACAGCACAACAGTGGTGCCAAACTAATGATGATATTTCGTATTTTGAAACCAGCGCTAAAGACGCGATCAATGTTGACAATGCATTTTTAAAAGCAGCTCAATTAGCCAGAAATCATGAAACACATGTAAATAAATATTTTCCTTTATTTACATTTAACTTATTTAACTTATTATTTTGTCTTAATATTTCTTTAACACTATCATAACATTTATTAGCGTTGCGATTATTATTATTATTATTATTATTATTATTATTATTATTATTATTATTATTATTATTATTATTATTATATTATCATTAATTCAAATATAAAATTAAATAGTGTTAAAATGTGTTTATTAACGATTTAAATTATAAACTATTTTTCATCTTTAGCCTACTCAAATAGTATAAATAAAAATATATGATAACCTAAAATTATGTAGTCATTCGTGTAATATAAATAAAAAAATAACAAATAAAAATAAAGTCAATCACTTAATTACAATTTTTAAATGCTTGTAATGTGAGAATTTTGGACATTGATCTTAATATATTACTTTGATTATTGTTACTATAAATATTATTATTAATAACAATATTTATTATTATTATTAATATTTTAAAACAATTAAATGATAATTTAAGACTTTTGAAATTGAAAAGGGCTATCTTATAGCAAAAAATTTTTCATTTGTATTAAATATATTATTCGCAACAAAAGGCTTAAATTATCATTTAATTGTTTTAAAATTTAATTAATGATGTTACCAAGTAATTATCACGTTATATTTATTATTATTATTATTATTATTATTATTATTATTATTATTATTATTATTATTATTATTATTATTTTTATTAATCATTATTATTATTATTATTATTATTATTATTATTATTATTATTATTATTATTATTATTATTATTATTATTATTGATAATAATATTTTGAATAGTAATAAAGCTTATTTTTGATGTTTTTGATGTTTTGAACGTTCCCCAGTTTGTGAAATAGAGATTTCTCGAAGAAACGGAATACAGCCTCCTCTTAAGGATGAGAATTTGTTGAAAGAAATACTGAATAAATTAATTAAAAATAAGCAAATTGATGAAGAGTTGTTTAAGTCCATTCGCCCAATGGGATCACAACCAGCAAAAATGTATGGGCTTCCAAAAATCCATAAAGATGGCGTGCCTATGAGACCTGTTTTATTCATGATTGGCACTGCCCAGTATAAAATAGCCAAATTTTTGGATGGATTATTGAAACCATTAATACGATCAGAATTTGAATGTAAAGATAGTTTTGAATTTGTTTCCTGCATTGCACAATATGATAGACAAAGTATGGATGAAATTATGGTTTCGTTTGATGTTTGTAGTCTGTTTACTAATGTACCATTGGTTGAAACAATTGAATTATGTTGCTTGTTATGGAATGAAAATATTTCTGAACATCATATTTTGGATAGAACAGCATTTCGTGAACTTCTTGTATTTGCAACTTCAAAAATCAATTTTCTTTTCAATAATGAATGGTATCAACAAATAGATGGGGTTGCTATGGGTTCTCCTTTAGCACCAACGATGGCTTCAATTTTTTTAACAAGCTTAGAAAAGAAAATTGCATCTTTCCAAACCCACTGTTTATAAACGGTATGTGGATGATATTTTTCTTATATTTGAATATCAAAGGCATGTTGACCCGTTTTTGCATTATATGAATAGTCTACATAAAAACATTGAATTTAAATGTGAAACGGAGAAAAAATCATCGCTTGCTTTCTTGGATCTGTTAATACAACGCAAAGAGAAACACTATGAGACAGAGATTTATAGAAAACCAACTGATACTGGTCTCTATACTTCTTCCGAAAGTTTTTGTGAATTCAAGTATAAAAGAAATATGGTGAAGGGGTTGATTTATCTTGTATGGTCTTTGTCTTCTACTTTTGAAAATTCGGTAAAGAGTGTTGACGTGTTGGTTGAACTGTTGATGAAGAATGGTTATTCAAAATCCTTTTTAGTAGTTATGGTGAAAAAGACTGTTGACAAATTTATTAAAAATCCTAAGGATCCATGTTTGAGAAAATCTGGGTGTGATCTTGTTGAGATGTGTGAGTCTGATGAGTTAAATAAATTAAATAGTGTGAGCAAGGATGATGAGCCTAAATTTGTGTTAGTATTGTCGTACTCAGAAGGTTTTAAGGATTATAAAGTGAAGATAAGAAAGCAGTTAGGGAATTTAAACTATAGGATAGTGTCAACTTCATGGAAAGTACACAATATGTTTATTAATAAGTCAAAAACTCCGGTTGAATTGTGTTCCGATCTCGTTTATCAGTTTACATGTAATGGGTGTAATGCCACATACATTGGAGAGACTTCCCGTCATCTCTGTATTCGAGCTCGAGAACATTGTAGACCGAAGTCTTTGACCCATATTGGTGAGCACAATAAGGGCTGTAAGATTAAAATAGGTATGTCTGATTTTAAAATTTTATTAAAAAACTTCGAATTTTATTGGGAACGTGTGATTTGTGAGGCGTTGTTGATAAAATCATTGAATCCGAAAATTAATGTGCAGAATGCTGTAAATACTTGTGTGTTGAGTGTTTTTAAATAAGCTTTTGTGTATTGTATGTATTGATTGTTGTGTTAAATTAAATAATTGATAAAAAATTTTTAAATTTTTAAATTATTAAATTAAATTTTAAATGTTAAAGTTTTTAAAAAATAATATTTTTATAAAATAAAAAAAAAATTTTTTTATATATAATTAAATTTGTTTAAAATCCTTTATTTAATGAGTATTATATCCCACCTGATGATGACAGGAAAACTGTCGAAATTAATCGTGAAAAAAATGTTTGATTGGCGTTATCTTATAATTAAATCATTGCCATGTATGTTTAACTATTTAATTAATAAAAAAATTTTTAAATTTTTAAATTTTTAAATTATTAAATTAAATTTTAAATGTTAAAGTTTTAAAAAATAATATTTTTTATAAAATAAAAAATTTTTTATATATAATTAAATTTGTTTAAAATCCTTTATTTAATGAGTATTATATCCCACCTGATGATGACAGGAAAACTGTCGAAATTAATCGTGAAAAAAATGTTTGATTGGCGTTATCTTATTATTATTATTATTATTATTATTATTATTATTATTATTATTATTATTATTATTATTATTATTATTATTATTATTATTATATTATTATTATTATTATTATTATTATTATTATTATTATTATATTATTATTATTAATATTATTATTATTATATTATTATTATTATTATTATTATTATTATTATTATTATTAATATTATTATTATTATATTATTATTATATTATTATTATTATTATTATTATTATTATTATTATTATTATTATTATTATTATTATTATTATATTATTATTATTATTATTATTATTATTATTATTATTATTATTATTATTATTATTGTTTTCGTCTAAAACAAATCAAAAGAATTTCTTTGTAATTAATCGAATCACACGCTTTATTTGTACAAAACCACTGTTTGTTAAACCATTTAACGTGTCCAATAACTTGAGATTGAGCCATGATTGAATTGGAAACATTGGATAATTGTTCAACACTTTGGCTAATAAACATTTGAGTTGTGTTGATCTTTTTAAGAGCTCGATTAAATAGAATATCATCTTTATAAGTTAGCAAGCTTATCCTTTTATCGCTGATGTCATAAATGGTTTCAGATAATTTACGAATATCTTTAAATTTTTGGGGGAAATGTCATAAACATATCTTGAAGTTACTCTTCTGTCATTTCATGATTTACAGAAATTAAATCGTTGATTTCCAATCGTTTTGATAAACTTTGAGAAATTGAATTAATGTCAATTTGAAATTTTGAAATATAAATAAATTCATGGAAATCTTGATTATCTATGACATTTACATTACTTCCATTAATAATTTGCAACGATCTTGTTGAGCCACGATCACATGGACGAGTTTCATTGCCGAAAAGACATCTCTTCGCTATATTGCTCATTGAAAAACGACATATCAAACATTATTATCTTCCATATTTTCACTAAGGCCGAAAATTCAAAACAAAATTATAAATCAATTCTAAATCCAAATCCGCAAATTCAAAAAACCCACACAAATCACCATTTCAAACAAAAGATTCCTCGAACTCTCTAAATCCAAAATTACAAAAAAACTCATTAATAAAAATTGCGACATACCTCTTGCTCGCGTCTGTGTGCGCACATCCATTTACCATGATTCTGCACACAGACGCGAGAACAATCAACCAACAAACTGCCACTCAGACGTAAATGTCCTTCCCCCTCTGACTGGTCGAAACAATCATTATTATTATTATTATTATTATTATTATTATTATTATTATTATTATTATTATTATTATTATTATTATTATTATTTATTATTATTATTATTATTATTTATTATTATTATTATTATTTTTATTATTATTATTATTATTATTATTATTATTATTATTATTATTATTATTATTATTATTATCATTATTATTATTATTATTTATTATTATTATTAATTATTTATTATTATTATTATTATTATTATTATTATTATTATTATTATTATTATTTATTATTATTATTAGTATAATTATTATTATATGTTATAGTCGTCGAGCATTTTAGTTGGTTCACGAACTGTCTATAGAAGACCTTTGTCTGTTTTACGTCCCCTTTCCTCTATACTCCTAGATATCAGACGCGTTAAATAACGAATTTTGACCTAAGCCCTTACGCACGGGGCCATAGTATTTAGCATGCGAGTGATGATCTCGCTCTTTTGTTTCTTTACCACATTTTGCTTCTGCATGCTTTTCTCTGTTTTGTGTGTTAAGACAGCTTTTTCAAGATTACAATTTCCTCTTACAGTTGAAAGTTAAAAATTAGAACAAACAGTCAATCCAACACGATTCCCATCTTGAACCAAACCAGCCAACTATAGGCTGCAGTTCTTTCATTTTGTTTGAAATTTATTTAGCTCGATTATTTCGTCAATAAACAAAACTAATCATGGACAACCTTTAATTTGAGGTAATTTATAAACTTTTGTTTCGGTCTGGTGAAGTGAAGGAATACGCATATTTGTTATGAAATGGTTTTCGTTTCATCGATGATTTTACAGGATTACGAACTTTGGCAAATGTCTTGTCCAAGTTTGAACGCGTAAACTATTTCTTAATCCATTTCAGAAGCTTGTTTATTGTGGTTGTTTTTAGTTTGATTTATTTATGAGGAAGATGGAAGATTCTAAAAGTTTTAATTAGAAATTTTGTTAAATTTTAAAAATATTTTTATCGAAATATATTTAAAAGAAGATCGAAATTTGTTTAAATAAGAAACAAAAGAAAAGATAGGTTTTGAGTGTATAATTAATTAAATAAAATTTATGGAATTATTTAGTGATTTGCAAACAGATATTAATGTTCTGACGGATGAGAATCCTAATATTATTTATCCTTCTGACTCTGTCCAACTATAAACCGAGTCTTTGGAGAACTTGTGCATTCTAAAACAACAAACAAACAAATTTTTCTTATTCGTTTATTTAACTTGATTTTAGATTCTCGTCATAATTACTATTATCTAAAGTTATTTCCAGAGGTTTTTTGGGCAGGGATTCATTTAATATATTTCCCTATGGTCGTTATTTAAAACTATCTCTGTAAAATTTTTAGCTGGGATCTATTCTGATTTTCTTTTATCTATTTCCTTACATTAATCATCCATAATTAAAACTAACTTTCTAAAATCTTTGAGTAGGATCTGCCCTTATTCTTAAGTTTTATTGTATCCGCCTAATATTTATCATGATTAGCAAGAAATTCTTTTTTCGCTATGTGATTACTGTTGTTACTTTGAGTTAATTTAATATTAATTACTCGCCTCACATAGCCCACTGGAAATTAGTGCTCTATAGTCATTAGTGTCCTATAGTAAAATAAAAGTCGTAGTTTAGGTGTGGATTTTAGTTATATTGTCATTAAAGAAATTGAAAGGACACTAATGTGATGAGCTTTTAGTGTTATGTAATAAGACCTTAGAACTATGAGCTAGGTAAAAAGCTTGACGCAGTTCCCAATTTTTCTATCTGATTTTACACTTGCCCGTAGCGCTCCGCGATTGCCCGATTTTCCTGTCGCCAGCTTGGCACGGACGCGCGGTATTTTACCAAATGTAAGTTCAGTAAGTTTCCGCCTTTTACTCTATCCATTATCCACACAGTCTACAAGAAGATTAGCAATGAACGGTGTAGAAGGAACTACTCCTTTCTCTTTGGTTAATATCATTCATGATTTACTATCTTGTAGATTATAATAGTGGCTGTGGGACGAATTAGATTTGGCGATTTTTTTATTATTTATTATTTATATGAAAGTGAATTTGTCTTTTGAAAATAAACAAAACAAAAATTCAGTTCAAAACTTTAATCACACAATGAAAATTCCAGACTACATAGACACAGTACTAATACAAATTATTACTTCTTCAAGCTTGAACAAACTCAGGAAAATTTGGTTTATCCAAAATCTCAGCATTAAATTGTAACTGCAATGCGTCAATGTTTATAGTCTGGTTTCGGTGTGAGAATATGTGTGCGTGCACTGATTCAGTAAAACAAATTTAAATTATTTTGATTCTGATTAATTTCAATTTTTTTCAATTATGCTGGCAATTTTTCATAACTTATGGTTTTTTTTATTTTTATATTTTATTTAATTTTAATTAATTTATTGCCATGATGGATATGGCTCTGTTCTAGAATATTCTATGCTACTTTAATAATTTTATCATATAATTTCTTTTTCTTTTAATTCTTACGTGGTCATGATGAATTTCGCCGTTTTCATAGAATATTCTAAAAAATTTCTCATCATTTCTATTATAATTTTGACTCAGCTTATTTTTTAATGATATTTTGTGGAAATCTTTTCCATCTTCAATCTTACCTTCTATTATAACCATTAACTCGCATTTGTTTATTTTCTGTTATTTATCATGATGTTTCAATTTGTCTTGTGCAATGCTTTTTGCTCTTGTTCTTGTTTTATTTTATTTTGTGTTTAATCATTTTGGTGTTGTGTAAGTTCCTTTTATGGTGTTTATTTGAGGTTTTACTTATTTTGATTTTTAACTTTACTTAGTGCATTATCTGCATGTTATTTTCCGACGTATTTTAATCGTGTTACTGCTACGTGGGACTCTAATCAGTTTTTGGCCAACAATTATTGTTTATTAGTAATTATTATTATAATTATTATCGTTCATAGGAGAAACACATAGAACATTCCAAAAAAGACTCAATGAACAAATTAAAAACAAAACCAGTAATTATCACAAACACTGGAAAAAGTACACAAATCAGCACCATTTGTACACGAAATAAAATGCAAAATATTACAAGATGTGTTCAAAAATACACTACAAAGATTAACCACAGAAACAAACTTAAATTTCAGTGACATTAATTTTTAAAAAAAACATGTTAAGATTTAAATTACAAAATAAAATGAAAACTAGTAAGAAATATCTAAAATTTTAATATCATTTAAAATGTAATTAAAAATTATAATTAAGTTAATTAAATTAATCAATAAATTTAATATAAAATACAAAATTAATTAATTTTTCTCTATAGCTTCAAAATTAATAAATAATGATCAAAATTACTTGAAAAAGGCAATCCCGAAAATTCGTGAATATAAAAAAAACATCGATATATTACTAATTTATAGTCTTCAAGCTCTCTTTTTAATAAATTCAATGGAAAAAATAATCAGTGGTGAAATTCGAAAAAAAGTTCTTATAATTATTTTTATAATTAATATTATTATTATTTTTATTATTATTTATTATCATTATTATTGTTATTATATTATTATTATTAGTAGTATTATTAAAAAATTTATAATCTCCTATTATCAGTAATAATCATGAAATGATTAAATGAGTAATTAATAATATAATCTGAAATTCGAGTATAAATGTAACATTCAATCATTTATTGCCATTTTGATTAGCCGAATAATTCACTTAAGTTGAAATTTAGAGTTTTCGATTATTTAGAATGTGCGTTAAAAATCGCATGGTTTTCATTCACAAATACTGTAAACAAATAATGAAGTTCATCGCCTAAAATAATCAATTAGCATAGCATGCTAGAAATTAGATTTTTGGATTATTATACAATAAAATATCTGGATTTTTTTTGCAATTTTAATGGGTTCTTTATTTTGAGAACATTTCAATTAATATTTTACTTGGAACTCGACAAACAAAAATGTAACAACGACACCACAGCTACAGTTATCCCAAGATGACTAATAATACACGTTAGGGATAAAATGAAAAGTGAATAACAAATAATTTAATCTTGCAATTACAGATTGTACTATTTCCAATTAATTTATTGTTTGCTATAATATTAGTTCTATTTAAATATTATTACATTTTCAAGGTCATCACAATGTCATGAAATATATCAAGATCAAATCTATGTCAATTGAATTATTTTATTTTTTCGATTTAAATTTATTTAATTCTATTGTATTATTTACTTTATTACATTTTATTAATGAATTATTAGTAGGTAGATAGTAGCAATTAGTTTAAGAGTGTAATAATAGTAGGGGCAATTTTTATTTTTACTCTGTCAACCCAATCTTTTGTTAGGAACTTATAAACAAACATATTTATATAAACCTTCAGACATAGAAGAAGAAATAAAAGTTGCAAGATTGAATGAGCAGTAAAAGAATTTCAGTATAAAAATTTTAACTAATAAAACTTTTGACTAGAGTTCCATCCGTATCCACATTTTGGCACTGTTCTGACATTTTTATTTCATTTTTCATTTGTGAATCACTTTCATCATATTTCGTTCATCAATGAGCTAAAGAGGTTCGTAAGAAAATCTGAAATATCTACATTGCAAGGGCTGGGTGTAAGAAGTCGCATGTGTACGACGATAAATTCCCAGAAAAGTTAGTCCCATACTTGTGATGTAGTCGGATAAGAAAGGATGATCGAAACCCGTTTATGTAAATTAAAAAAACATCCTATCACCTGAATTGTTTTAAATATTTCATGGTGGTTTTAAAAATAAAATATGGAAAATTGATATATTTTATATTTCTATTAAATGATATATTTTAAAAAATTTTTATAGATTTTTAAAATTAAAATTATAATTAAAAATAAAATTATAAAAATATTTAAAAATCCTTAAATATATTTAGTATATATGTGACATGGAAAAAAATATGTATCACATGAAAACTGTTAAAATATATCTTAGAACGAATGTTTGGGTAGTACTTTTTTATAATAATAATTATTATTATTATAACATTTTTCAACTTTATTACTTGGCATTTTATATGTTGAATACGAATTTTAAATTCTAAAAATATATTCATATATGTTTTGAATGCTAGATATCCTTGCCGATGCCAAAACAGATAATAATAAGCAATAAACCCTGTGAAACAGAACTCCATTCTAAATGCAATTGTTGATAATTTATGACGAGTAAAATGTTTTGATTTATACGAGATTTTTATGATCAAATTGATTATACTTTTCTCAACGTTTCATATTTATAAATACATTTTTTATAAAAAAGAATTCTAGTTGATTTCAATTTTGAGATTTAGTTTAATGATGTTATTATTCACAAACACTGCAGAAAAGAATATCATAATTGTGCGTGAAATGATTGCAGATGATTGCCACTTAAGCTGTCCAGCCATTTCAAGAGTCACAGACATTGAAGAAACGAGTGTGTGCCTCATACTTTAGTATACTTGGACATACGATTTTCACAAATAAATTGTATTTTTTTAGATTTTAGTACGATTTCATTGACGTAGAAAAACGAATTTTTATTTGCCAGCCCCTATACATTAAATTGATAAATGTGCACGATTTATTGAAAAACAACAAATGAAATATCGATAATTGAAAAATAATATGATTTTAATTTTGAAAAATGAGTTAAGAATAGATTGAATAGATATGGATGATTTTCTCGAAATATGCAGTCGAGCACAAAAAACACAAAACTGTGTTAAAAGTTAAAATCAATAAATAAGTTAATGTTATAGCATTTTTACATTATAGTGTAATGCCTGAAACATGCACATTAAATTTTATTAAGTTTTCTTAATTATTTAAATTAAAATTACATAAACATTGTTGATGAAATAAAGAAAAATTCTCAACTGATAAATTTTCTGATATCAACCTCTGAAATTTAATTGTCGATATTGTCTCTTTGGAGTTTCTCTTCTATTAACTCCTCTTAATTCTGCTTCTATATATATTTGTAAATCACCAGCTGTTTAGTATTAATCTAATTCTCCAATAATGTCGCAGAAGTTTCGGATCAGGTAGAATTATTCTGTTTTCTCGATAGTCACCTCTGGGGGATTGATTAAGAGAAAAACAATCATTTCATTCTTTTAGACACCAAAATCGATCAAGATTTCTACCTGTACTAAACCAATGAACGTCATTGTGGAGAATCAAATCTTATGATTATTTTCTTAAAAATTCTTATTTTATAAAGTATGACTCATTCATGGTCATATGACTCATCAATGTCATTGAAACAAAGACAATGACTCAATAATTACATTTTGAAAATAATAATTCGATTGGCTATCTCTATTGTTATAAATGTAAAAAAACTAATTTAGTTATTATTGATGGTTTCTACAAGTAAAACTGTTGAATATGATTGTGTAAATCACAAAATGTATTTGCTAACTTTATTTATCAATTTTTTCTATATATGTAATTTATAGCAAGGAAGTTCTACTAGAAATAAGGAAAAATTAAGTACAATCTATTCTGAAGATAAGCGCTCATTGAAATTCGAGTTTTTAACAACACAGTTGAAGATTTTATAAATAATCATGATACTTACACTGATAAGAAAATCATAAATGTTTTAAAAATTGTCAAACATTCCTCTATTGAATATTTGATTGATTTATTTAATTATGATAAATGCATTTTGAAGTTATCTAGTTATTTAATGTATTTAGACAAAACAGGGGTAAACAACGATTCACTAAATGAATACTTTTGGAGTTGCATGTATTTAAGGTTGAAACCGGGATATAATAGATTGATTTATGAATGGATAACGAAAGCCGATTTAATTGAAAATATGCTAACGGAAAAACTGAACGATGTTAAGAAAAGGTTTTTAACTTGTTCAATTTGTAAACAAAATCAAGTTTCGATTTTGTTTTTACCGTGTGGTCACGTAATTGTTTGTTCTAAGTGTCACGAGAAGAATTTTTGCAATGGTCAAGCCTGTTCAACACTGATTAATGAATATCATACTATATACATGTTAGTTCTCAATACAAATTTCTAGTGTCTTTGTTAATCATACACATTTATTGCTATTTGTGTAATTTTTAGTTTATTTATACATATTATCTGACATTTTGATGTATCAATGCAAATCTATATACAACCAATCATTCACTAAAGACCATAGCATATCGTAAGTTCTAACTATATATATATATATATATATATATATATATATATATATATATATATATATATATATATATATATATATATATATATATATATATATATAGTCACAGTTTATCCGACAAGATATTTTGTCCCCCTATGGGTAATGCTCATAAGGGCACTGCTTGCAAAAATGTCGCGACATTTTGATAGTTAGAAACTCTTAGTTAGATGGTCATATTTATCAGAAATTCGGGAATATTTTAAATGTAACTTACCGAATTCTTATTTCGAGCAACTAATTTATTTGTTAACTTTGTCATTTAGCAAAAGGTAAATTAGTCATTTAATGTTCGTTACAATAGTTAATATAACTTTATGAGAAATACATGGTCATTAATAACAACATTCATTGATAATTCTTTATCATTTGGAGTAAAAATCTTTGTTTGAGGCTAAAAGGATACAACGTTGTTTTCCGCTTGATACCCGTTAAGTAATCAACGTTGGTACTGTACTAAGGGGTTTAGTACCCGCAAAAAGTGAGCACACCAAGGGCACTGTAGAAAAACGAATTTTTATTTGCCAGCCCCTATACATTAAATTGATAAATGTGCACGATTTATTGAAAAACAACAAATGAAATATCGATAATTGAAAAATAATATGATTTTAATTTTGAAAAATGAGTTAAGAATAGATTGAATAGATATGGATGATTTTCTCGAAATATGCAGTCGAGCACAAAAAACACAAAACTGTGTTAAAAGTTAAAATCAATAAATAAGTTAATGTTATAGCATTTTTACATTATAGTGTAATGCCTGAAACATGCACATTAAATTTTATTAAGTTTTCTTAATTATTTAAATTAAAATTACATAAACATTGTTGATGAAATAAAGAAAAATTCTCAACTGATAAATTTTCTGATATCAACCTCTGAAATTTAATTGTCGATATTGTCTCTTTGGAGTTTCTCTTCTATTAACTCCTCTTAATTCTGCTTCTATATATATTTGTAAATCACCAGCTGTTTAGTATTAATCTAATTCTCCAATAATGTCGCAGAAGTTTCGGATCAGGTAGAATTATTCTGTTTTCTCGATAGTCACCTCTGGGGGATTGATTAAGAGAAAAACAATCATTTCATTCTTTTAGACACCAAAATCGATCAAGATTTCTACCTGTACTAAACCAATGAACGTCATTGTGGAGAATCAAATCTTATGATTATTTTCTTAAAAATTCTTATTTTATAAAGTATGACTCATTCATGGTCATATGACTCATCAATGTCATTGAAACAAAGACAATGACTCAATAATTACATTTTGAAAATAATAATTCGATTGGCTATCTCTATTGTTATAAATGTAAAAAAACTAATTTAGTTATTATTGATGGTTTCTACAAGTAAAACTGTTGAATATGATTGTGTAAATCACAAAATGTATTTGCTAACTTTATTTATCAATTTTTTCTATATATGTAATTTATAGCAAGGAAGTTCTACTAGAAATAAGGAAAAATTAAGTACAATCTATTCTGAAGATAAGCGCTCATTGAAATTCGAGTTTTTAACAACACAGTTGAAGATTTTATAAATAATCATGATACTTACACTGATAAGAAAATCATAAATGTTTTAAAAATTGTCAAACATTCCTCTATTGAATATTTGATTGATTTATTTAATTATGATAAATGCATTTTGAAGTTATCTAGTTATTTAATGTATTTAGACAAAACAGGGGTAAACAACGATTCACTAAATGAATACTTTTGGAGTTGCATGTATTTAAGGTTGAAACCGGGATATAATAGATTGATTTATGAATGGATAACGAAAGCCGATTTAATTGAAAATATGCTAACGGAAAAACTGAACGATGTTAAGAAAAGGTTTTTAACTTGTTCAATTTGTAAACAAAATCAAGTTTCGATTTTGTTTTTACCGTGTGGTCACGTAATTGTTTGTTCTAAGTGTCACGAGAAGAATTTTTGCAATGGTCAAGCCTGTTCAACACTGATTAATGAATATCATACTATATACATGTTAGTTCTCAATACAAATTTCTAGTGTCTTTGTTAATCATACACATTTATTGCTATTTGTGTAATTTTTAGTTTATTTATACATATTATCTGACATTTTGATGTATCAATGCAAATCTATATACAACCAATCATTCACTAAAGACCATAGCATATCGTAAGTTCTAACTATATATATATATATATATATATATATATATATATATATATATATATATATATATATATATATATATATATATATATATATATATATATATATATATAGTCACAGTTTATCCGACAAGATATTTTGTCCCCCTATGGGTAATGCTCATAAGGGCACTGCTTGCAAAAATGTCGCGACATTTTGATAGTTAGAAACTCTTAGTTAGATGGTCATATTTATCAGAAATTCGGGAATATTTTAAATGTAACTTACCGAATTCTTATTTCGAGCAACTAATTTATTTGTTAACTTTGTCATTTAGCAAAAGGTAAATTAGTCATTTAATGTTCGTTACAATAGTTAATATAACTTTATGAGAAATACATGGTCATTAATAACAACATTCATTGATAATTCTTTATCATTTGGAGTAAAAATCTTTGTTTGAGGCTAAAAGGATACAACGTTGTTTTCCGCTTGATACCCGTTAAGTAATCAACGTTGGTACTGTACTAAGGGGTTTAGTACCCGCAAAAAGTGAGCACACCAAGGGCACTGTAGAAAAACGAATTTTTATTTGCCAGCCCCTATACATTAAATTGATAAATGTGCACGATTTATTGAAAAACAACAAATGAAATATCGATAATTGAAAAATAATATGATTTTAATTTTGAAAAATGAGTTAAGAATAGATTGAATAGATATGGATGATTTTCTCGAAATATGCAGTCGAGCACAAAAAACACAAAACTGTGTTAAAAGTTAAAATCAATAAATAAGTTAATGTTATAGCATTTTTACATTATAGTGTAATGCCTGAAACATGCACATTAAATTTTATTAAGTTTTCTTAATTATTTAAATTAAAATTACATAAACATTGTTGATGAAATAAAGAAAAATTCTCAACTGATAAATTTTCTGATATCAACCTCTGAAATTTAATTGTCGATATTGTCTCTTTGGAGTTTCTCTTCTATTAACTCCTCTTAATTCTGCTTCTATATATATTTGTAAATCACCAGCTGTTTAGTATTAATCTAATTCTCCAATAATGTCGCAGAAGTTTCGGATCAGGTAGAATTATTCTGTTTTCTCGATAGTCACCTCTGGGGGATTGATTAAGAGAAAAACAATCATTTCATTCTTTTAGACACCAAAATCGATCAAGATTTCTACCTGTACTAAACCAATGAACGTCATTGTGGAGAATCAAATCTTATGATTATTTTCTTAAAAATTCTTATTTTATAAAGTATGACTCATTCATGGTCATATGACTCATCAATGTCATTGAAACAAAGACAATGACTCAATAATTACATTTTGAAAATAATAATTCGATTGGCTATCTCTATTGTTATAAATGTAAAAAAACTAATTTAGTTATTATTGATGGTTTCTACAAGTAAAACTGTTGAATATGATTGTGTAAATCACAAAATGTATTTGCTAACTTTATTTATCAATTTTTTCTATATATGTAATTTATAGCAAGGAAGTTCTACTAGAAATAAGGAAAAATTAAGTACAATCTATTCTGAAGATAAGCGCTCATTGAAATTCGAGTTTTTAACAACACAGTTGAAGATTTTATAAATAATCATGATACTTACACTGATAAGAAAATCATAAATGTTTTAAAAATTGTCAAACATTCCTCTATTGAATATTTGATTGATTTATTTAATTATGATAAATGCATTTTGAAGTTATCTAGTTATTTAATGTATTTAGACAAAACAGGGGTAAACAACGATTCACTAAATGAATACTTTTGGAGTTGCATGTATTTAAGGTTGAAACCGGGATATAATAGATTGATTTATGAATGGATAACGAAAGCCGATTTAATTGAAAATATGCTAACGGAAAAACTGAACGATGTTAAGAAAAGGTTTTTAACTTGTTCAATTTGTAAACAAAATCAAGTTTCGATTTTGTTTTTACCGTGTGGTCACGTAATTGTTTGTTCTAAGTGTCACGAGAAGAATTTTTGCAATGGTCAAGCCTGTTCAACACTGATTAATGAATATCATACTATATACATGTTAGTTCTCAATACAAATTTCTAGTGTCTTTGTTAATCATACACATTTATTGCTATTTGTGTAATTTTTAGTTTATTTATACATATTATCTGACATTTTGATGTATCAATGCAAATCTATATACAACCAATCATTCACTAAAGACCATAGCATATCGTAAGTT